>QVRM01006930.1:680000-782500 GCA_003439945.1 Dermanyssus gallinae
TCTAGCATAATGCCTACAGTACAGCCGCATATTAGTAACATTTTGGGGCATGTGTTACTCTTTGTGGAACGATGTTAATTGGCATGTTGGTATGTACGTAATTTTACTTTGGCGTACTAAAAAAATGACGATAGTACTTTTGATCGGTTACGGTTTAGCGCTCCAGGTTTAAAAACACGACACACAAAAATCAATGTTGAAATTAAACACAAGCTGTTCCAAACGATAGGTCCGATTTTGAATATCGGATTGCCCCCCCCTCCCACTGTCTAGATGGAGGAGACACGTGTCGAGTGTTGACAGTCGTAACAGGAAAGTTGTTTGGGAGCCACATAGGAATCCGTGACGACGACGACACAACAACAGCAACAACAACCACAACAACCACAACAACAACAACAACAACAACAACAACAACAACAACAAACACGAGACCAGCAGCCATTCCAACTCAGGCTGGCCTCTTCCACCATCAGCCGTAATGCCGAGCAGTGAGTTCTCGAGCCGTAGATCCGTGGAGTGTTGTTGGGCGCTTAGTCTCAGAGGCCCACAAGAATGGCCATCGGGGATCACCTACGAACCGCCACCAATTCACATTCGAGTCATCCACCGAGCACTTGCCGTCTGCACGATGATTGTCTCAGCACGCCCCGGTGGAGGAGAAACAACAACGGTGCGTGCGCGCAACGCACTAATCGTCCAATCAGTGCGAAATTACTGCCGTCTTGAACCGATATGCTGCGCATACGTAATTTGTCTCCGCTTTCGCCAGACAGAGAAATGGAGAACCTGCTCAGCTACTTGCGAGCTTGTCAAACGCCGTCGCACTCAGCTGTATACCGTATCGTTCGTTCTTATCTACTACCCTACGAATTGTTGAGCCCGGTGGTCGCGCGGTGCATCCTCTGCGTGCGCCTTGCGACCTGGAAAAAAACACTCAGGTGCAAACATTCGATCACCGCCGTCCGCTGCACATTTCTCTGTTGATGGGGTTTGTCCTGTACGAACGGCAATGCGAACGTAATTACGTGCACGTTAAATGTAGGCTGAGATTCGGCCTCACAACGTTTTTGAATCCATACGAACTACACCAGTCGGCCACGGAACGGCGGCATCACCAGCAAACAAGCAGTCACGGCGACTCAATCGTGCACTAATACATCAACATTACGCATAATTAAGGCCTAGAATAACTAATTAAATTCGATCAGCAGTATTTGATTGTCGGTGGTTGACGTACCTTAGCGGTGCCCAAACCGAGCACCGGTAGTTCGGCGCCGTTGCACAGCGACATGAGTTTGGCGCGCGGCATCCCGGCACAGTTAAACTAATGTCGCCTTCAGCCCCAAACGTCGTCAATTTGTCTTGCTCCGCTGCGCCGTTACACGAAGAACTTCGGCGACAGCTCCGGATCTCCGGCTCGGACAGCCGCCGGCCGAAAGGAAACACCGCAGCAGGGAAAGTGCAGGGAAACAACTTAAATGTAGATGTTGATGCTAATATTGTAGTTGTTGTTGCCGTTGATGCTAATATTGTAGTTGTTGTTACTGCTGCAGTTGTTGTCGTAGTCTTTATGAATCCTTCCGTTAGCCCCAACGCTTTAGTCCACGCCGACGTCGTGCAAGTTGCCAAAGCAGCTCGCCAAAGAATGGCTACAACACCACACAGGTGATGGGGGTTAGTCGCAATTGAAGTCGCAAGTGCTACAGCAACGGCAACATAAACAGCCGCAGAAGCAGTTAAAGCTATACAGTGTACTTGCAGTGTGTCTTCCTGCCGAAGCGCGTTTTGCCGATTGCCGACCTACAAGTCACTGATAACGTGAAATGAACACAACCGGAACATAACACTTCGAACAGTACTGTCTCTCGAACTGTCCGCGCACCGAACACTCCGAAATGACGACATAGCAGGACAGTCTCCAGATACAGTCTCTCTACTCTCCCCCTCTCTCTCTCTACAGTTTCGTCTCAGCACTCGTCCATGTAAAACGTGTCAACGTATGTAAATAGCACATTTCTTCTTTTTCGAATCGCGCACACTAGTCACACACAGTTGGCTCCGGCAATTGCTCGTCGACAGACAGACCGACAATCTATCTGTCGAATCGATACAGACCAACTGGTATCGGTCAGTCAGTCACCATGTGGGGTCAGCGGCACCGCGATCTTCATTCCTGCATTCCCATCATCGTCACAATTTTCGTGGACGTCGTTAATATCGCGTTATGCGCGCATGGGTCAGACGAGCGACGGTATCAATCCGCTTCAACAGATGCACAGAACGCGCGCACAAAATGGCCACCTACACGTGGAAACGCGATTTCTACAATGTCATAATTATTATTATTATTATTATTATTATTATTATTATTATTATTATTATTATTATTATTATTATTATTATTATTATTATTATTATTATTATTATTATTATTATTATTATTTTTTATTATTATTATTATTATTATCAATAATGCTTTGATTACTAACAGCTATAAAAAAACTGCGGAGCATAGAAACAAGAGGGAAATAAAGATGCAAAGAAAGGGAAGTCCCGTGTCACCTGAAGAGGAAGGAAAGTGCCAACGTGAAGCGCTGGACACGTACTGAGAATCATCAAACGACATCGAGGTACCGCGCTAGCCGCACCTCAAACGTTCTCAACGATCGTAACCACAACCAAACAGCTCAACCAACGGTCGGAGCGACATGCATCCACCTCGACTCTAGACGAACCTCTACTAGAATTACGACTAATACTGATGTTACTGCTAAGACGGTGGTTGCTGCTGGTAGAGCAACCACTGGCACAGTTCAGCCACATGACCCGGGATCAGCAGAGGAGTATTAAAAACAAGAACGACGACGACGACGACAACAACAACAACAACAACAACGACGACAGTAACAGCAACAGCTACTGCTGCTGTTGCTGCTGCTACAGGAGCAGCGACAAAGAACTCATTGTATCGTCGCGTGGCGTAGCATGGCGTGCGCCGCCACAACATTGTGGTGACATCGAGAACTGGAATCGCGCTGGACAACGACGGTAGTGGCAACAATAGCTGCAACAATAATCACAATAGCAACAGCAGCAGCAACAACAACAACAACAGCAGCGACAACAATTAGGACAGTGCGACTGTTGCGACGACAACGGCGGGAAGATAAAAAGAAGGAGAATGCGACAGCAGGCTACTTACTCTACAAGCGTTTAGCCTGTTAGCCTGCTCAATGTCCTCTCTCTATCTCTTGCGTTTAAACTGTGATCTCCATATCTCTCTCTACTCTGTCTCTCACTTTTTTTGCTTATAATCTGCTTCCATTCGATCGCGCAAATATATATATATATATATATATATAAGGGGAGGACAACTGGAGAAAAAATTAACTCATTAATTTATTGCCCGATTCAGTGGCCGTTAACGGACTCGAGTGGTAAAGATGGCAGGGGTGACTCTGGCAGGAGCTTCTCGCAGGACAGTATAATGTTTCCAGGCCGCGCCACAACGCGCAAATAGCTGGACAAATTGCCGGGCAACAACCAGGTTGGATAAAATTATGGGGCCGATTGAAGAAATGTACAAGGTCACGTGGCTAGTGCGAAGCATATGTACAAGTTACAGTAAGATTTTATACACTATCACCGTAGTATCTTGTGTTATTACAATGATTTTTCTATGTTTGATTGTGAACATGTTTACATAGTTCTGGTTTAATCAGACGCAAGTAAGGTTAGCTAGTGCGTTCTTGCAGTGCTTTTGAATTGACTAAGCGATATAAGTGTCTCATAATACGATCAGAGAAAGCAAGACGCGTCGACGAACGACAGTGTGTTGCAAAGAAAGAAACCGGCAGAAACATTCGACGGGTATAAATGAACAACGACATCATCTAACGCTGCCAAACTGTAGATGACCAAAAATATCTCCTACCTTAAAACGGGCAGTCTGAAGAAAAATCCCTTTAAGCAAGCAATCTGAACGAAAGTCCCTTAGAAGCTGCTTATAGAACGGAAGGAGGCCAACTCCGTTACTCGGAAATATATGTCTACTTTAGCTTCACGGAATAGCAGGGCAATCGCGGAAGAAAGTCGGTAGTGCTGTCATGGCTAAACGGGCAACGACAGGCTATTCACTACATGCGTCTTGGTGACGATTCGTTTGCAAAGAGACTTCACGCAAGGCCGTGGACGAGCCCCAGTACAAATTAGGAGTGCTGCACGAAACGGGGACTTTCTTTTGCTATACGACAGGCCCGGGCGACGCCGGGGCGGTCCATAAGCACTTCGATTGCATCATAAATAAAATAAGTACAACTCAACAGGGAAGAGAGGCCAGAATAACTCCAAACGACACATCTATTCTTTTTAAACAGAGAATGGTGTTTTCTACGCCCATACGCTCAAGCGCCTAATTGGCCTGGTCGAATCGACAGAATACAATGAGCAGCTCTATAGTAAGAAGCTTGCATGAGGGAACGAGCAAGAAGATGTTGAGCACGCGCTAAGACAGCTCATAGACATTGCCTCCCCTTAAATTTGAAAAAGCCTTATGATCGATGGACGGCCGTGGCTTGATTACACTACACTGAAGCCGCAAACCTGAGGAAAATAGGAAAAATCCAAATTACCTGGGCGTCTTGTCTGATTTCAGAATGGGGTAAAGATGACAAATATATTGTACTTCTGCTTTAACAACGTGGGGTTTAGCCACCACTAACGGCGGGCCACATGGTCAGCCTTAACATAGGTACGGGGCCTTTTTCCAGAATGAAATGGAATCGCACACAAACCTACCGATCTGCAAATAAGATCCGTTAAGATTTATAAACTGGATACTACCTGACTTCGACTCAAGAGAAAATACCGGGAGCCCCCAGAACTTGCAGAAAGTGTTAGAAGAAATTGGGTCAGGAAAAGAGCTACCAGGGCAAGGTGCATCAACATGGGTAAAGCTCGCACCATACAGCTATTCTGCGACTTTAAGCGCCTCAAATGCTTTCCTGCGCAGAGTAATCGTTGAAAACAAGGAATGGGGAGCCAGCTGGGGTTAAGAGCAAAGTCTAGAGGCTGATACGCGACGTGCCGGGAATCAGAGGGAATGCAAACCTTCCCCCTGATGAACGCCAACGGAAAACTAACATGTTATTGCCAACACATCCGCCCTTTAAAAATAAACCGTGTAAAATGGAGCGACCTATCCTACAGGCAACCTCGGATAAGGTACTCGTAGCGAGGGAAAGACTGAAGACCAAAAGAGCACCGGACCTTGGCATGCCGGTTTCGCCCATGAAAACACTCTTTAAGGGAGTTCCCGGATATAATGGCGAACGTAGCCACACGGATACTCTGTAGTGGCTGCTTTCTCCTAGCTTGCAATAATATCCCGGATAGAATGAACTACTGTAGACAAAGATGGAGTCAATTATAGCCTCACAGCGACAACGACGTTTTGCAAAGAGCCACCGCATTGCTATTACAACTCGACACAAGTCGTCAGACCAGTTACTACGGAGCTTCAGGTAAATACAGTGAACAGCATTAATCTGATTAATTATCCACCGGTTAATTATAAGCTGGCGATGATATCTCGAGGATGATGACGACGACTATAGCGGCTATTCGTACGGCAGTTAAGACTGATGTGAGCCAGATAATTATTTTTATTTTTTAAATTTCCACATTATGTCAGCTAATTACATATATACAGTGGCGCAATATTCACGAATACTCTAAATTGGACAACGGCACAGACTGTTAATAGCGTCTTACAAACTAGCAAGCGAAATAACATTGCTTGCAGGGAAATATTTCATTCAAGCCTGTTTAGAGTGGCAGACTGGCGCGCAAGGAGATGCTTCTTTCTATAGTCACCCATGCCGACGTATCCGGCACAGCTTTGCTCTGGTTAAAATTCCCGGATTTATATAGAGCCCCTCTGAATTCATGACAGTAAGAAGGAGCAGATACTTGGGCACAAAGATATATATAATGTAGATTTTTATTATTACTATTTACGTAACCGAACAGGAACCCCTTTTGAGGCTCAGCGCGAACCCCCTCCGAATAAAGTGGATTTATTTTTTGTATAATACATTATATATGTAACCATAAACGTATAAAACAAAGAAGGATTAGTTAAACCAATGGCCCAAGTGGGAGCGTATGGTGTTGATCACGTGACGATTACGTTTAAGCCAGGCGAAGACTACTTCAGAAGTGTGCCCCAAACGGAGACGGCGTTTCCACGATGTATGTTAACCGATGTATACATGCATACACATTTCAGTTTTCATTCAGTTAAATATAGATTTCCAACGCCGGCTCGACTCAGTTGCATACATACGAGTATATACTTTGCATTTCTTTTGCTGAACGTAATTCTTGTCTCGCCCGTGTTGGTGAACGAAGTGGAGCAGTATAGGCATATTAGGTATATATATATATATGTGGCCGCAATAATGATGGTTAACACTCATACTTATTTCTATGTCAGGTGTCAGCCATACATATTTAGATGTCAGGTGCCTTTTCACCTCCGGCAGTCATTTCCTTGTTTATCTACAGCGAGCACTTAAAGGAAGTATGATGCGTCTCAAGATGTGCATAGAATGGAGTGGTCACCAGTGTGTCTTCCCTTTCTAGCAGCGGAAACCGGAAGCTCGAAGATGAAGTCAGATCGGTTGCAATTGGCTTCGCCGCTCTTTAGGCAATACCTAGAAGAAAAAAAATAAAGAAAAAAACTATATATATAACAAGACAAAAAGAACGGAGGAGCGTCTTTAGAGAATATCTGATCTATACAAGGAAGTACTAATGTTAAATATGAAATGTAGCTGTAGAGGCGACACTGCCAACAAGTCAAGTGGACGAGGCAAAACACATTCATAGGCAGGCTGAGCGCGATTGCGTCTAAGCAAGGCAGAGCAAATACGGTGTATATATATATATATATACATAGAAAGATAAAGAGAGAAAGAGAAAACAAGTAAGAGAACGACGGGGAGGAGTGGTGAAACAGGAGACATGAAAAGTAACGCTGTGAGCTACTCTCGGGTGGCTAGCAGCCGCCGCTAGCCATCCTATTTTAGTAAATCAGCCAGGTATGCTGTGATCCACTATGACCTAGAAAAACAGCTGCTGTACCTGTGCACGACCTAGTGTCGTCTGCGTTGTCGTAGACTGCAGCAGTTGGTATGTTACTTAGTTAGCTAGAAGTTAGTTACCTGTACAACAGGCATCAACAGTGAACAAACAGTTCTCTCTGCTCTCTTTCTCCCGCCTTTCTTCCCCCTATTTTTTTTTGTTTTTGTTTTTTAGGACTCATTTAGGAACAGAGTAGTGTCTTTAGAGAATATATGATGAAATATATATTTAAATAAAATTTAAAAAAATGACATATTGAAGAAACTGAGCGGAAAAGATAACCAGCGACTCTGGCTAATGGAGAACATAACTTCAGCGAGTCTGGCACTGAGAGCCCCGGGTTGGACTCAGCGTGGAACTCCAGAACGCTCACACCTCTTTTCGATTGCTCATTGATGGAGGAGATTATAATAGTATCCCTACAAGACGTTGCTTTCCGCAGTGGTCAATTGTTGCATCCACTCTAGTCCTGTGAGAGCTCTTGCTCACTGCGCCTCCATTACGTAATTCAAAGTTTAATCGATTTGTCGTGCGCACTCGCAATCGCCGGGCGGCGTTAGCCATCCTGCTGCCAACTACAGCTGCGAAGGCGCTCCGACAGTCACCCGACGCCCCGCGCTCGTGTGGTTGAAGTCAGCATATGTCTTTAAGGGCTGGTGCCACTTTTTGGCGATGTGCCCTGCGTGGGGAATTCCTGCGTCTAATGCCACGCCGAGATACTTTGCTAGTTGCGATGCGGAAGCTCGGTGTCTTACCTAAAACGGGCCCTAACGACTGGCCTCTGTCCTTCAGTCGCTGGTGCATGCTCCAGGCCTCGAAGCCAGAACAGTCTGATCAGGATTAGATCGTTAACGCTTAAATAGCCACTGACTCTAGCTGAGTTGAGTCCTGGACGAGGTCGTCTAGCTTGGCGATTTATCGAATCCAACAAATTCTAAAGAACGGGAAGGTTCAGTAGAATGTGGGTGTCTTTTTCACCGACCCCAACTAATCAATCGAGCTTAGTCTTCAAAGAATCACTGCCCTAGAGGAACTACTACTCAGATATATATTACTTGCGATATTTCTGCTTGTTCGCCGTATTAGCTGTATGCTTCATTTAGAAATCTAGCTGCTTCATGGCCCATTTAAAAGGTGTCAATACACTGCAGATGCCTAGGGCGTCTGCTCAGTCATTTTCAGTTCAGGCAACTCGGTGTGCATCCACGTGTGTGCAATGGGCAACTCTCTTCGCACCTCAGGAATGTGACGGAAAATCGAACAATGGTTCGGAAAATCGAACAATGGTCCGAGTCTGGGAGAAGGGAAGGAATACGGGTTTAGTGTGAGTCCCCCACTAGTCACGTTAGCTGCTCGTGACCTATGTGTATCATCATCACATGCTCTTTTACAGACAATCTGTCCCAATGTATGTCAACGTCATATTTTATTTTAAAATGCCGATAGTTGTAGCACCTGCATCTCTGAAGTATAATCACAAGATTATATACATATGCACATTCCTATATTACATAAACTTTTTTTACTGCATGTCCATATCGTAAAGTAGGTCCGTATTGATCAATGTCAATAATTCACAGATTTGACACGATTGATTCACAGACGCTCTGTGTCGTCGGGTGTTCTGCGATAGCTCGTCCCATACTTTTGGCAGCATGCAGGTAGAGAGTGTAATCTAAATCTAGAATCCCCTCCGTTGGGCCTCATATCGCTAAGACCTAAATTAGAATTCTAATTCGCAATCTGGAAGTAGTTGGCATTTAATCACCATATGAGCAAGCACGGCAAAATTTAAACGTTCCAGCTGATCGAGTTTAAGTAGTCCGAGTCTGCCGTACCATGGCGACACGTCGTCCCGACGGGACAGACCAGTAATGGCTCTTACCGCATTGTTCTGGACTACCTGTAACGAGTGCAGGGCTTCCAAGTAGATTGCGTCCCATATAGATATCCTTAAGTAAAAATCGATTCCAGGAGCGCCCAGTACACAAGAACGAGAACAACGCGAGAGACCCTGGCCTTCCTCAGAGAGCCAGCAACAGCACAGCAGGCTCTGACACTCAACCGAACCTGACTATTTCATTTCATGTCCTCATGAAGCGTAATACCGAAACATTTCACTTTTCGACTGAGAGGGATAGTCGTATCGCCCACTTGGGGAGAGTTTTCTACATCGTAATCTGACGTCCGGTAGCCTCCAGCCGGACCCCCGGGTTCCTTGGGACCTGTCAAATACAATGCCTCGGTCTCCTGTGGAACAAGCTGGAGGTGGCTAGCCTCCATTCACGAAGTAATATTTTCGAGAGCCAGATTTGCTGCACCCTTAAGGAAGTCCTCTCAGCTAGCCAAGATCAGTACCGCAAGATCATCAGCATAGTCCACGGTCTCGACACCATCCGGCAGTCCGGAATCCGCAGGACCCGTCATTGGCCACCACCGAAGCCAGAGCGGAGCTCTGCGAAAACGCCTGCCGTGAAGTGACATCTTTCACCGTCGCCGTAGGTCAGTGATCGCCGGTGTGGAGAGGAAGACAATTTTCGCTTTATGCACATAGAGATCTCTCGTTCGTCCAATGCCTTCATGATGGCCGCTTAATTGGCCGTGTTAATGGCATCATTTACCCGCTCGATGGCGTCAAGGTTGGATTGACCCCCGTCTGAAACCGTATTGGGCGTCCGCGAAGCCGCGGCTATCCTCCATGGCCACACGGAGCTTTTCCAGCAAGATATATTCAAAAGCTTTACTGCCGCGTTTAAAAGAAATAATGACCTAAAAATAGAGAACGATCCTCCAAGGGTTTTAGTTGGCTTGAGAAACAGCGCGCGAGGCAATTGGCCTTCCATTGGGGAGGGAATTGTCCTTCGCGTAGGATGCGTTTCGCAAAGTCTGCCAGTAGTTTTCGGATGATCGGTCGCCATCAACTTCCATGGCCACATGGAGCTTCTCTAGCAGGATATATTCAAATAGCTTTACTGTCGCGTCTAGAAGACTGCTTTCAGCAACCTCAAGAAGAACCTCAGGACTTCGAACACTTCGACCCCGACAAACCAACCACTGTCCGGACAGACATATCTAGCCAAGGCCACGGCATCATCCGCAGTCAACCAGCCGAGCGCAAGGCAGAACGCGTCATCGCATACTATAGTCGCATCATATCACGAGCTGAAACCAACGACCGACGAGAAATGCCTGGCTATCGTATGGGCTCTTAAGAAACTTCGCCAATATAACTATGGCCGACCGGTGCCCACCGCGTCCCATGTAAGCTCATGACGAGCCGCCGTCATCCCCTTCCAAGCATCGATCCTTACGCCAACACAAAACCACTTTGAAGACTCTTGTCCATCCAACTACCCGACTTCGCCCGCCATCAACACTCAGACCCAAAGTGACAACAGCTTCTTGAACGATGCTCCGCGTCCATTGGCTTCGAGACAATATACGTATGCGTATTATACAAACACAACTTTACCGACTGTGACCAAGAGTTGCTTGCTGCCGATGCTGTCAAGCGAATACCGACGGGAAACCCTAGCCGCAGAACACTCTAACCGGGAAACCTGGCACCTGAGCCTGGCTAATAACCACGGAACCGGGCACCTGGGCTTGGCTGGCATATGGGAGTAGCACTCAGAAGTACGGCTGGCCGAACGCCTACAAAGGCACTAACAAAGGCGCTACATCCGCTCTTGTGAAAGCTGCCAAAACCGAAAGCCGATCGACCCCAAACAACGCAATGCTATTATAGCACATGGACACTTCAACAGAGCCATTTCACACCGTCGGTATCGATCTCGTCTCGCTCAGCGACACAGTCTCCGGCAGTAAGGTGATACTGGCTGTAACGTGCTATCTTACCAAGTGTAATGCTTGATCGTCGACGCGTTGCCGAATGGCTCGGCTGCCAAAGTTGCCAAGTTGCTAGTGATTGAATTAATCCCAAACTTTCTAGTGATTAAATGAATTCTAAACTTGCTGGTGATTAAATGAATTCCAAACATTCTGGTGATTGAATGAATTCCAAACTTTCTGGTGATTGAATGAATTCCAAAATCATTTTAATGCATGGTGCCCCGAGCGTGCTCATCTGTGACCGAAAAAAAAACTTTTATGTCCTCTCTGTCATCAGTAAAGTGGCCAAGTAAAGTAACCATATATTTATTTATCTCATAATGGAATGTAACCAATTGCCCCTCCGCGAACATGACGACAAACTACTTGAGCAAGTACCTCCAGGCTTGGTGTCGATCACCTGACCAAGGTGCCAAGCACCGCCGTGAGGTTACCGCGTTGTATAGCCAATGATAGCCTTTGCCAGCCAAATTCACCGGCACGTGGGTCCCCGTGACTAATCTGGGCCGTTTGCGTACCTTAGCAATAACTCTCCCAGCACCATGACCAAGTAGTTTCGCAGACCCTTAGCCCTACCCAAACCATCGGCCTTGTTGAATGATTTCATCAACTAAGCCGCTGGTTTGGGCTGTGCCGTCCCATCCCATCGAACACTACTCGATATGCTCAGGAGTTACAACGACGGGAAACAGCGCAATTGGGACAATCAGCTACCGTTCGTCATGCATGCATAGAACACGGCACAGAACTAGGCAATTCAGTCAATTCGCGCACGGTTGAGATGCTTCATTCGACGGGCAATTGATCGACGCACCGCCCAACACGACCAACCATCCACTTTACGACTACGTTGACCGCCTTATCAACAGGCAACCTGCATTCAGCAACGACATCGACGGTGAAATGTTGTGAGACTTTTGAACGACGATCTTAACTGCCGGTTATCGATTTGAAAAGCTACGCGCAATTGATCGAACTCCGTCGCTCTCTTTTTCTGCGGGCCATCATTGAGCCGCGTAGAAGCTTTCCACGGGACACATAGTGTTTTCGTCACGTTGTGCCGTATGACTACCTCAAACTGTTTAAAGTGTAGTTCAGTGTGGCAGCTTCTTTGAAACAAATTGATTGTAAAAATACTAAACTTAGATGCGTTTCCGCGAACTGCACTCTATGCGACCTACGTGGCCTATAGATACTGATGTACGCCAGGTACTAATCTATAATAGTTGATACTCATATCGCCGAGACCTGTCTAACGCTTGCTGACGATCGCGCTTGCAACTCGGGGCCAATCTATTCAATCCATCATATTTATTATTTTAATCTATTATTATATTTACTTAAACAGAGTATATACAAGATGGTTCATGTTAATATTAAACATCAATATTTGTTGTCCTGCCGTTGTACTGATAGAGGAAGTGCAAAGATCTGATACCGCTGGGAGTCAGCAGCCATTCTACCACAAGGACCGTTGGGGAAATCCCAGATTTCTCAACTATTTCAACTAAGAGATTCAGTTAGACTAATTTGAGAAAATATTTAACGACGAGCAATTGTGCTTTTGTAGCTCCATTATGCCCATTAGGCTCTATTACGTTGCGCAATATCACTGGATAAACAGGGACATGCTAATTATTTTTTCAATTAGGCGTTTAGTGTGCTGGCACAAGTATTATCTCTTCAACAAAGCGTCTTCTCGCAAAGCATTTAAACCTTCGCACAGCATGGCAATACTAAGCGATTTTAGAGACGACGTTAAGAGACGAGGTTCCTGCTTGAGTCTACAATAAAAATTGACCAGTTGTGAAGTGCAGAGCATTAAGGAGGCGTCCGCTGGGCACAGTTGTACTTCCATTTAGGATATTCCAAATTTAATTTACATGTTAGCAGAAAGTGGTAGTTGCTTTGTCTTTCAAATGAGGGAGAATAATATTAAACTTCTCACGGTGGTCATCAAAATAACTACGCTTAATTACTTCAGTAAATTTGTCTCGTGACGATTACCACCACTAATGCTAAATATCACGGATTCGCTTATACTTTTTTTTAACTATATACACTTTTCGGATTTGCTTATACTAATCTAAGCTAGTCATCTGATTGCGTAAAGGGCACCCTGTGGGTGTTGATGCGTGACACCTGTATCTGAACCCAATCTCAAATAAATTCAACTTTGGACTAAGCCAGAACATGACCTTTCTGGCACTAGATATGGAAATGTGCTACAAGCCAGGCCATATTTCTGCATCAAACACAACAACCAGAGAGGCATAGCACTATTGATTTACCATGGAAGAAAGCGCACTTTATTGATTCGACTGCCTTCCGTTGCTGTTGTCGCTGTCTCTACTGCCTGTGTAAACGCAGGCAGTAGTAGAAAGTTGTTTTTGTTCTTTTTTATGAACTTGTTGTTGATGTTGTTATGATCGTCTCTGCTTTTTCGTGTGGTAGTTGTGTTAGAGCCACTCGTTGCTTGTAGTGGCTGTATTATTCAACCTACCGTATTGTTATTATTGTTATTATTTATACTGTTTTACTGATTTGTTGTTTCCAGCATTACCATCTCACATTATATTAAACATCTGTCGACGTGGAAGTTATTGTTGTTGTCGACTAGTATGCTCTTGCCGACACTTCACGTAGATGTGTTGCTCATCGTCCCATGTGGATGGCCTCAATGTCCTTAGTTGCTATTTACATAGTCTTCATTTACATTATAAACACAGTATCGAACATATAGGCGGCACTTGCGTACGTGTTCCTAAATCTTCATATAATTTATGAAATGTAATCCACAATATATCGATATATCTGCACATACACACACACACGCGCGGCTCACGTGCATTCCCATGTGCGCGCTGCACATCTTCCCTGCGCAAAAGCATACACATAGTGGGTAATAGTAGTAATGTTACAACTATATAGCACTTATACTCAGTCATTTACACGCTACAACGAAACAAGCTATCTCTATTTACTTAAAGTGTACTTGAATGGTCGTTGTCGGAATACTTTAACAGCGCAGCAGGGCTGTAGTTGTAGATGAAATAATGATTAGCTGTAGTAAAATAATTGGCAAAAACATCGCTAGAAGAATGTTGCTTGATGTCACAATGTTCTGTCTCTTAGTCTTCTCCTTTCCGTTGCTCATTTTCTCGTTTGAACTAGACACGCCCCTCATTTTATTTTTGTTGGCAAGAACACTTAAATTGGGCTGAAATCCGTGGCAGAAAGGAAGCGCTTCATCACATGCTCCACATGTATTAGAGTGGCAGCAAGGTTGACCTATATTCCGCCTTACTCCATCCAGATGCCCGAGAGTCTCGGGCACCTGACCACAAAGACAATTTTAATAAATTAAATGCTAAATCCAACCATAGCATTGAAATTGATTTTACAAAAAAAAAACGCGACATCCTAAAGCCGTGGTAAAACCCCGTCGCCGTGTAACTTGACCTCCGCGACTGCTATTGCACCCTGCCACGACTTCAACGCTTGCTTATATATAGATAAGCAAAAATGTATCGTGTTTAAACAAAACTATGGCAGCATGTCCCACCTAGACTTCCTTCAACTCTTATGGAATTAATGCAGAGCATGTACACGTTGTAGCTCTTTACTTTCAGCTCATCCAAGCTGAAAGTTAATCGCATTGAAACGGCTTAGTTTTAAACCGTAGACAGTTGCTGATGAAAAAAGTTATACGGATTACAGGTCATGTGTTAGATTTTGCGTTTTGCGCTAGAATTTGCGAGCATCTTTTGGACATATATGTAAACAAGCATTCAATAAGATAAGTCCAGCCTAACTGAATATAAACGCGGATACATACACATGCACCGTACGCATGTGTACAAAACAGCTTTGACGATTGCCGAACGCAATGTTGTGCGGGGTTCGAACAACTCGAATATCAGACAAACGAAAAGCTGAGCAAGGTGCATAAAATGAGAGTTCAGTTTAGCCATGAGTCAAGTCCATTAGTCAAGGCAACAATTCTCACCCATAAAGAACATAGAATCGTCGGAGACCTGATCATTGAATTGTTGTCGACCTGGTCCGTTGTTGTTAATGTTGTTGTCGATGTTATTGTTGTTCTTTTTGGCAAGTTAATATTGTCTATCTATCTGTCGTTTGTTTAAAACAAGCTCAAGTTCGTCGTCGTCATCGTTATTGTTTTTGTTGTTTTGTTGTTGCTGTAACCGTAGTTATTAGCGCTGATGCTGTTTAAGTTGTCGGTGATATTTTGTTGTATCCTCTCATAGTATAGTTGTGTATTGCCACTCGTTCTCCTATCATAGCATCTTGGTCGAGCATTCTGCGTGCAACCTGAGCTGAAGGGTACTGGCTGGTGTCTTTTTCGTGATGACGCTTCGTCTGCGCTTCCGTAACGCGAAATGCGTTCGCTTCGTTCCGGTGCTACGGCTTGCGGTGCTACGGCCTGTAATGTGGCCCCATGATTCGGCGAATCTGGGAAATTAGACAGTGGCCGGATACCGCCTGCATACATTAGACGCCGGGCAGCGTAGTGTGCGTGACCGCTGTTCTGCCTGCACGGGCGGGAACAAACGACGAACGCCACGACGCTCAGTACTTGAGCAGGACGTAATCCTGCAGGCTCGGCGGTAACCGTAACAAGGGAACCACGGTTGGCAGATGCGACGCTCCTAAAGACTTTCGTAAGGCGAACCTGTTGGCGATGACAACAGCAATGACAGAAGATGACAATAGCGTTAATTAAGAAAGGCGGTACCAATATATATATATATATATTTTTTTATGGGACCGTCTTCTCCGGACGGTTACTTTCTTTAAGTTCAATTATTCTTCATTGAGCTTTGAATTTCCATATTTACAAAAAATTATATATATATATATACATTTTTGTTTTTTGTTATAGGACCGTCTTCTCCGGACGGCAAATTTATTTAAGTTCAATTATTCTTCATTAAGCTTTGAATTTCCATATTTACAAAAAATTATATATATATATATATATATATATATATATATATATATATATATATATATATATATACATATATATATGAAGAGATAGAAATCAATAATAAAAAATATAGTGCTAAAATGTCACATTGTTGAACTATCTGTATTAGACTATAAAACGTTTTCTTAAATCAGACAGTACCTGGTGAGTGCTTTTAGTGGTCGTGGCGTAGAGCAAACGTCTAAGAGACGCCCCGAAAGCTTGACGTCTCTTGAAAGGAGGAAAGGCAACGTGAGCACTCCGGGATTCTCTTGGCGCCTGCCACGCAGCTCGATTCGGCCTGAATTGCACATTGACGATAACGAAATTTAGTAAAAAATCATGCTTACAGTACATTTGACACGAGCTAAAGGAAACTTTTGCTTAGTTACGTGACGTCCAGTAAGATATCCGTATACCGTACTGCCGCCGTTTTCGTCGGCAAATACAAACAGTTAGACGCTAGCTATATATAAACATACGGTCATTATAAATCAGTTTAAAGATATTACATAATTTTTACTTTCAAACCGGCTCGTGCAAAATATCTACGATGACATCTGCCACAAAGGGTTGCTAGTTAGGTAACTACCATCTGCATCTGAAGGATATCTCAGTTGAGCGATATGAAGCCAGTACAATCCCGTGCTCGCCGAGCTTGTGAAAGATTTCGATTGTATGCATTACTAATGATAGTCATGAATAACACACAGGGTGACAACATATTGGTTTGCTTTTTTGGTTATTTTTAAACAAATGTTACTATTCCGGAGGTGAGAAGGAATTCAGAACCAGAACCAGCTACTCTGTGATCCTCCACCTTGGTAAAGATTTCGCAGTGCGTCCACTCATGATTTTAGGCCTTGCACAAGACCTCGGTAAATGTTGGTGTTGCAGATAACGAGTAAGAATATACGAACCCGTCCTGATAAAATCAGTAATGTGAATAGTGGCTTCAATTACGACAAACAATAAGGTTCACCGCGTTGCAAGTTATGACTGGTAATATCTCCTCAGTTAACAATAAATATTGTTTTCTCACGGTTGTATTGGTGACCTTTTTCTTGGTTGGCAAGGGTATGACAATATAATGAAAAATATATGTAACGGCATGGTCTAGGGGACTGGTGCGCGAGTCATTGTTATCATCTATCATAACCCTGTTGTTGACTGAATGTTCTTTGAGCGATGCTCCTTGAAAATAGACAGGAAACCAAACGACAGAGAAATAGCGACCATGCTGCCACAAGGACTGTTAGGGAAACTAGATATTTCCCAGGAAACCCTAGATATCTCAAGCTCGAGCGGCCGCTGTAGGGACCCCCTGATATAAAAAAAAGTGACACGAGAAAGGGTTCTTTCTCATGTCATCCTCATTAAATCTACCTACTTTCTTCTTGGGTTCTTCTAGTCCGGTATACGTGTCAAGCAAATAACATATTCATCCAATTTATAACCCGGATAGATAACTATCTCCCACATAACATGAAGGAGATGTGTGGGGGTCAAAGATCGGATAGACGTCTTTTTTGGAGCAGCACCGAACCATAATAATAACTCGCCGCCTTCGTCAAGGCAACAACAACAACCGCCACTTAGACGTAGTGGTCAGGAAAAGGAGGAGCACGAAGCTGAGGAGAAGAAGCAAGAAGTGTCTCCAGTGACATCGTGACTGGCATGTCACTGGAGTTTTTAATTCTAGGTCGAAGACGCACTTCGACCTAGAATAAAAAAACATTTTTTTAAAGGAGGTTGCCTTCGACGTGAAAGAATCTGAAAGCTCGCCGTTGCTCACCCATGCCGCGGATGAGCAGCTCGAGGCAGATCTCGTCCTCGTCGCTATACAGGCCGGCGGTGAGCAGGATCGCCACCCGCGTGAGAGGGAGCATGCGAGCATGCGACATAATGTCGGGCTGCGCGTTGTACTCGAACAGGACGCGCACGCATTCGAGGTTGCCCTTCATCGCGGCCCAGTTGAGCGGCGTGTCGTGGTTGCGGTCGCGCGCGTTCACGTCGGCGTGATACTCGAGCAGCAGCCGACAGCAGCTGGCCCGGTCGCGGAACGCCGCCCAGTGGAGCGGCGTGTTGCGGTTGAGGTCGCGGCTCTCGGTTTCGGCGCCGGCTTCCAACAGCAGCCGGGTGCACTCTCGGCTCCGCTCGACGGCGTGATGCAGCGCCGATCGGTGGAAGCCGTCCAGTTTGTTGACGTCGGCGCCCCAGTTGAGCAGCGTGTCGACGATATCGTCCCGGCCCACCATACACGCGCAGTGGATCGGCACGAACGTGCCGTGCGCCTGGTTGACGTCGGCTCCCTCGCGCAGCAGCTCTTCGACGTTTTCCGTCTCATCTCTGCCTGCACGGGCGGCGGCGGCGCGTTCGAAGGAAATGGTCGACGGTCGTCAGCATGGCCCCGACATCAACAACAATAACGGACACAGATGACGCAGGCATCACGGCAGGGCCGAACCGATGAACCAAACGACTTATTAGTTAGATTGCCAACAAATTATAATATACTGAAGTACAACATTCCGCAATGGTTAATAAATAGAGTATACTCAAACAAAACAGATATGCAAGTGCAATGTGAACAGAATGCAGGGATATATATATATGTATATATATATATATATATATATATATATATGCATTGGTCTCTGTGGAGTGGAGTACGCACTTACCGATGGACGATGTTGGCATAATCACTCCGATGGCATGCAGCAGCCTCTCGGATAGGGTGTATGACCTTTGTACATTCTCCATCAGGTACCACATGTGGCCGGCGGCGATTCTGTTCGATGATACGACTAGCGCATACGCGCACCTCCACCCACTCGCCCAGCCAGGCAGCCACGCAGAGTTATTATACGTGTACAGCTCGACGAACAACCCTGCTCGCTGTAACGGCTATATTCGTGAACGGCTAGACGAGCTGAACCACCGACACCAATACCAGCGCCACCATGTCGTCGTCGTCTTTGAGGTCGTCGTCGTCGTCGTCGCGGCCCTGCAAAGACATCGGTCCTGCAAAATCTCCAGCAGCTCCGGCGAGCGGCGCTCAACACAGCGGTCCTGCCTATTTCGTTGTTCGTTGCTGCAGACGACAGGGTACGACAAGGTATACAAGTGGATGCCCAGTGAGCAAGATCCCTTCTATCTTACGATCTTCTACCGAGACGTAGGATGTTGCTTGCTCGAGCACGAACTGCGTAGAAGCTTAGCTCGCAGCTATACCACCAGCATGACGCTCACAATGAGTGGGCGGCCGCGGGACTTCAGCAATGTCAGCAGGCACCTCAGCAAAAACCTCTCGCCTTTTTTTCGGTCCGTCACCGAATCTAGCTGAGACGGTGCGGCGTCACTTCAGGACAACGAACGATCCATCCTCCTGCATGACAACACACGGACACGGACCGCATCAAAATGTAAGCTGCGAGGAAGCACAAGCAAGACACCATGACCCCGTGGTATTATCAGGCCTTCATTGACTTCGTTCAAGTCACGCGGGTATCTGCGTCATATGTAGCTAATCATAATTAGTAATACCAACACTAATCATTATGAGTCAACGCGGGAAGACTGGGCCATTATGAGCCGATGCAAGAAGACTGTTACAACAATATATATATATGACATTCGCGGAATATGCGTTACTTCAAGGGTACTGTTTATTCCCAATGCTAATACTCCAACTTGTTCGCTCTAATCCTATGTATATAAAGATTTGTAACGTATGAACCGACATAACCGTATAGGTTTGTGAAAACAACCCACCGCAATATACGTTGCTGGCTCTGACAAAAATACCAGTGACCCTATCTATTAACAGAAATCATTCAATGCTCAGTCATTACATGCGCCAAGTACTTATCGCTCTCGTCTTAGTAGAGTTCGAATAATACTATACGTCTTTACCATTTCGTCTGGCCGATCAAGGTTTCTCCCCGTCCAAGGATACCTGAATTATTTTTCGTCAACAAATTTGAGACATTTGATTGACCTAGGCTATACGTCAAGGTTTTATACAACTGTCAGTCAACTTAATGTAAACCAACCGATCACAGAATCTGCCAACGGTATCCACTCACGGGCAGCTTTTATCTGCAAGCGGGTTCGACCTACAAATGCTCACAACGAGCGGTTTCTTTTATTGTCAATGTTTTACCGAATCGCCTGTTTACTGCTGTGCAGTTACAACAGCAGACCCGTAACATCTAGCGTACACTCGGAACAGTAAGAGTATAGATGTGAGGCGAAAAGTGTATTACAAAATGTTAGGCCCTACAGGCTCACGATGCGTCAACAACACAGCACGGTGGCGGTTTGCTAGATATCACGAAAGCTAAACCAAGTTCGACCAATGTATGGCCGTTCTGTAGTTCACCAAGCAGAGCAGGATATCTCCTTGGGGCAACGGCAAGAAAACGGCCTATTTTGAAAGGGAAGAGGCTACCCTGCCCAACAAGGCAAGTTGATGACATGCTGGCACCTCACGTTGTATAGTACATTATGCAAGTATATACAATGCAAGTATAGTATTATGCAAGGGCTGTTTGTTGGTGATAACTTGATTATGCACGACAATGATAGGCCGCACACCGGTCCACTTGCTTGAGCGTTGAACTCACAGAAATAGAATTAGCTTGATAAGCTGGCCAGCATGTTTTCTCGACCAGAATCCCATCGGACCTGTGTGGGATGAGCTAAAACAACGAGGCTAGCTCCAGCTCCCCCTTCAGGAATATACTCATCGCGAGGAGTGAAATAATAATAATATAATAATAATAATATAATAATAACGGCAATTAGTTACACCTTAGTTAGAGCAATGTCAAATCGAAGGGTGGTCGTTGTAAGTGCACGGGATTTAATACACTACAATTAAACTAAATTATTATTACATATAAAATAAACATTTTAATCATACACATGCCTTAGAACGAAATTAATTTAGCTATTTTTCCACACATTTTACTTCACTATTTTAAATAAGATTAGTTGTTACAAGCTGTTTAAATGTTGGTCCATTTTTCTATTATTGCAGGCCAGCGACGCGAATTTTAAGGGCGTTTGTTTTGAATATATATATATATATATATATATATATATATATATATATATATATATATATATATATATATACAGGGTGTTCCTATTTGTGTGGCCAAAACGCTAGGGTATGGTCAAACTCGGTGAGAAAATCATTTTTGCCAATGGGTGGAAGCCGGGAAGACGTTTTGTTTAGGAGTGAGGATGAAATTTATAAAAGCAGTTATTCAGCCTTTTTCTTCTACATAGTTGTGCAAAAACTACGTTTGCGGGAGAACCAGTCAACGCACAAAGGAACCGATCATACCGGTGTGTTTGGCGGAAAATTCTGCACAATAAAGTATACATTACTAGCTTGCGTAGCAAAAAGCGAATAGCCAGATTAAGGAAAGTCATAAAAAGTCGAAATGTTACGTTAACGCTTTTTTGTGCAACATCGTAATTTTTCCATTACGACCAAAAATGCACGTCCAAAAGACTACTCTCAGGCAATAGCAGATTTAATGCCCATCATTTTCGTATCAAGGTGATGGTGCTGCGTTACGTAGTTGTCAAGTCACTAAGCTTTTTCGACAGTCATAGTTGTTATGTTTTACGTGCAAGTTTTCACGTTCAGAACCGTAAAAATTTGCCAAGACGTTTCCGCCCCCTCCTTCCACTAGGAAAATTTATTCTCTTGTTGAGTTCTACCAAACCTCAAAATATGTACCTAACTTTCTCATACGCCCTATGGAAATATGCATGCCTTCGCTTTCGATATGGCTGTCGAAAAAGCTTAGTTACTTGGCAACTACGTAACGCAGCACCATCACTTTGGTACAAATGCAGTGGGCATTAAATTTGCTATTGCCTGAGAGTAGTCTTTTGAACGTACATTTTCGGTCGTAATGGAAAAAATTACGATGTTGCACAAAAAAGCGTTAACGTAACATTTTGACTTTTTATGACTTTCCTTAATCTGGCTATTCGCTTTTTGCTACGCAAGCTAGTAATGTATACTTTATTGTGCAAAATTTTCCGCCAAACACGCCGGTATGATCGGTTCCTTTGTGCGTTGACTGGTTCTCCCGCAAACGTAGATTTTGCACAACTATGTAGGAGAAAAAAGGCTGAATAACTGCTTTTATAAATTTCATCCTCACTCCTAAACAAAACGTTTTCCCGGCTTCCACCCATTGGCAAAAATGATTTTCTCACCGAGTTTGACCATACCCTAGCGTTTTGGCCACACAAATAGGAACACCCTGTATATATACATACAAACATATATAACGTCCGTGTCTGTGCCTTCAATTATGTAGACTCTTCGTAGTTTTTAGAGACCCCACGTCACTTATCCATAAGGCCACTTCTAAGATGTTTAGACGTAAAACTTCTCAGGGACTACCATACTGAGTAGAAGATGCACATCGGCCTCAGAGGTGGCTAGGAATCTCAAGTGTAACAAGTGGGATCAATTCTTAAGCATTTTCCCAAAAATAATGAGATCGATATAATCCACATGGTGCACAATATTAGCTGAGTTCTAAGGTCGGCTTTATTCCGGTGACCTCTGTCGAGTGATACAACAGCCACTTGAGTGCCCAAAGCCTGTTCCTAAGCTAAGGCAAACGAGGCTAATGCCTTGTTTGTTGTAACAGAAATTTTAATAGATTAGCTGCTGAATAGTCTTTGCGAATGCCTTCAATTTGTTGTTATATTGTTATTATTATTATTTTCAATTTTTTAGAGTGATATTCTTTATTCCAACACAATGTTGCAGTTAAGTGAGGTCTGAACGTATTATTGCAAATTATTTAAAATGTATTATTATTCGCCATACACTTACATAATAATTATAATTAATAATTAAACAAAGTCTTATCAAAATATTATTCGATACAGCGCGATGAAGAGATAGACCGATCGCACGATGAATTGAGAAGGGATTTTTGACAGCAAAGCACCGCCTACGTCGGTTTTGTTGTCGCGGTGGTTTTCGTGCATCGTGATCTTGACCAGAAAGTACAACTCGTAACAACAGCAAGAGAGTGCTTCAGCCGAGCATGGATGGCGGCTGACTCAATGACTCTGTGACGTTCGAGTTGTTTACCTTATTCCATCCTATAACGTATAAATAGAACATATTTCTGAACTTTTACGTATTGCCGTACATTACAGTTCACCAAGGCCGTAACGAAGCCGTGGGAAACATTACAAATATGCTATAGCAAAAAATAACACAAGTCGTCGCTTGAGATCGTTCATCTAAGTAGGGGGAGGGCAGAGGACGGTATTGTTGATGCTGCTGCTGTTGTTGGTGATATTATGTTACTTTCGCTGCTGCTACTACCAGCTGCGAATAGCAAAGAAAAAATGTCAATTATCTCTTTACTAAACAACTGCCGTCGACTATTGCGTATAGGCTTCTGCGCACAAACAGATCGCCCAGAGGCAAGATGAGAGCAATGCTTTATTTCGAATGCCCTCCAGAGCGTAGAGAGAATGCGCGGCCACGGAGTATTGTGTGAAGGTCAACAGGAAAAAGTTTTGTGCTAACTGCTGGTGGTAATCTATAATCTACAACGACCACGACGACCCCACCAATACCGGTGACAACAACAACAACACTTAATCATACCTGGCGAGCTAGCGGCACCCTCTTATTATTATTATTATTATTATTATTATTAAAAGTCACACCTATTACCCCGCCAATGATGGGTACACTAGTCTTTCTTATTTGACTCTCGCATAGACGAAAACAAAAGTAATTTCATTCCGGCTGCAACCTTTGCCAACAAAATGGTAACTGTAGTAGAATTAAATGACAATCGACTCGTTGCAATGTTTATAAACATAGAAATAGCATACCGTTGTAATTGTGTATATAATAAATATGATGTATTTGTTTCAACCTTGTCCAACAAAAAATATTATTATTATTATTATTCTGCCAACGTTCGATTTCCCGTTTATTATTATAACCTGCCGATATATTTTATTCGCGCTCTTCTTGATCGTAACTTCTTTCGCCATGTTGCTATCACTGTTCTAACTTTCTGTTGCTTGTTTCTGTTTAGCAGCAGCATAAGCAACAATAGCAGCAGCAGCAACAATAATAGCAGCAACAACAACAACAACAAAGCGCCTGACAGCACCGACCGTCAGCTGTTGGTGCGGCCTCGCCGACCTCGCTACTCACAACATCGCCTTCGGTTCGGTCGGCGTCGAGATTTTCTTTTGTGCGAATTGTGTCACCCATCGACGCATAAATTGACCTCCGCACTAGTAGTTGCTCTATGGTTGTATACTCAATGCGTGTGTACTCTATTCTCAATGAAAAAACAAAAACGAGTTAGAAGTTTGTGACGGACGACAATCATACGGCCTCATGACCTCATCGGCATTTTTAACATCATTATTATTACTATTATTACCATCGTCATCATCATCATCATCATCCCACTCAATCTCGCTTCCCAGAGCAACACCAGCATAGCAGCACCTCCCTTACAGAGCCAGTATCGCACCCCCCGTCACAGAGCCAGTACGGCATCGTATTCGATACTGACTAGACAGCGCAAGACGGACCGAAGCAGACACAGCAGAGAACAGTGACTGAGTGAAAGAAAGAACGAAAGCGTAAGGTACACAAAAGATGCCACAAGCAAACATATTGACACTCACACACACACACACACACATAGACACCAACAAGTCGTCTGTCACAGATCACTACCGAAGAACGAACGCATACACATCAAGCGGAGTGACGATACGGAAACCAAAAACAAGCGTCTTATTTCGTATCAGACCGCTCCGACAAGCGGTCGGACCAATTAATATTGAAACATGCACAACATCGTCTACGCGCACAAACTTGTTCCGCATGACGTTTATGATAGTCCATAGTCTTCGACCAATATCGCATCTGCAGATGTCGTCTCTCACGACGCATCCATGTACACACAATACACGTACCACCCTAAAAAGGGCCATCAACAACACCAGCATCATCATCATCACAGTACATAATGCTAACCATAACAATCATCATTTGCATCATGATCATAACGATCACTCATATATATACATATATATATATATATATATATATATAGATATGGAACATGACATACAAGCTCCAAGTTGGGTCAGCCTTCGGTGTGGGTGGGCGTCGATAGCGCCTTAAGCGCGAGCCGAGAATGCCGATGCAGTGCTGACAGATAGATATTGGCTGAGGGACGACCATTGAGACGTTGCCGTTGTCAAACACGCTCACGCAGGGACGCACTCCCACCGCTCACACTCAGGCATTGGCGGCCTCTGTCACTGTGACAATGGCACGCCATCAGACTCAACATCACAGGGAAACTGTTGCTAAGCTGCTGCTGCTGCTGCGCGTTGCTTGAACGGATCTTCGGGCCGACCCGCAGCGTCGCCCTATCGACTCACTTCTGAAACCTTTGGACAAACCACATCGACCAGATGATGGACGGCCGGATCATCAGCTGGCCGCTGCCATCGTCGCCATCTTGGATTTCATCTCCCCCCTTTCTGGTTCCTCTCTCCGTCTCCCCCTCATTTGCACCCCCTCTCTCTTGCAGCCCCCTCCCGCAACCGACTGACTGACAGACTTCTTTCTCTTTCTGTATACCTCTGTTTCGTTGTAGCGCTCGCTTCCCTCGCTCTCTCACTCCACTCTCTCTCGATTCGTTGTACCACTCTCTGCGTCCGTTTCTGCCCTCTCTCTCGTTCGCTCTCTCTCTGGGCTTGTTGTTGTCGCTGTGTTATTGCTGCCTACCTGCCTGCCTCTCGACGGCATTCGGCCTCAGCCGAAGGATCGCGTGGGCTGTTTGTTGTAGCGCGTGTGGTTGGTCTGTGGCTCGATCGGGTAACATAGCTATGTGCGCCTCGATCGTCTTATATATATATAGACTTACTTCTCGAAATTGTATTAATTATTTATATTATTATGGGCATAGTACGTATGTAGAATATATATATATATATAGCCATATTTCTTGAAATGTTATTAATTACTTATATAATCATATACATAGTAAGTATATATATATTATATATATATATATATATATGTGTGTGTTAGTAGATACTCTATATATTTATATATATATATATATATATATATATATATATATATATATATATAATGTTTTTGTTGTTAATATTTGGTTTTATTAAATATTTATAATGTTTATATTAACGTAGGGACCCCTCAAGGGGACCCTCTTATTGCATGGCCTTCTCTTTGCTTATCGCAGACCTAGCCCGCCATGTGCGGAAGGAGTTTAGAAACGCCGTCGTCGTTATGTATGCGGATGACATCGTAGTGGGCCACCGGAACCGCGGTGCCATTCGTCGGATTATCGGCGATGTGGAAAGTTACCTTCACCGTAAGGGCCTACAAATAAATTCGTGGAAGACGAAAGCCATTAAGTTTCGCCGTGGGGGTCGATTGGCTGCAGCAGACGTAATACCCTGTTGTGGTCAACCGCTGGAGTTTGTAAACTCCTTCCCGTATTTGGGTGTGCGACTGCACTATACGGGAACGACCTTTACTCAGCACATTGGCGACAGGTGTCGAGCGGCTATTGCCTCTATTGACACAGAGGTGAGAGTCATTGAGTGCAGCAGTGCGTCTTTTTGAGCTTAAGATTGTACTAATGTTGAGCTACAGCCTTGTCAGATTGTGGGGCCATCTTTCAGCGGCAAATTTTGCACAGCTAGAAAGATGCTTCACAATATATATGCACATATATACACACAATGTATATGAAGCGCGCTCTTTGCTTGCAGCGGACGGCAAGAAACCGCTTTGTGTATTTTTTTTTGTGGAGGAGGTTTAGGGTTTAAAATACATTTACGTACGACTGAGAGAAAGTATAACAGGAGTTAGTAAGCCCCCTAACATGCCAACGCTCAGACAGTGTGGAACTCAGCCACCTAACGGCAAGTCTTGGCGCTTGCCAAGAGTCGAGCCGAAGGATTAAGGCAATACCCACTAAAACCCTACATATATAGACGGCAGTGCCTACATATATGTATCCTCCTTAAGATGACCCTCCGACCTGCGGGATCCTTAACGCAGAACAGTAACTACACACAGGCTCTGTGTACTTGCTAGCGGGCAGCGGACCGGCAGTGGAAACAATCAGAGTAAGGCTTAGGTCACCTATTACAATGCCACTTCACCAATTTTTCTTAGAGTTGCAGGGAAAAGTGACCAAGGCCTCGGCTGAGGTAGCGCAAATAGATGTGTACCTCGCCAGGTAGCTTTGAGATGGAATGGCATGCACTAGCCGGCACGTGTACACAAGGTACATTGTGCATGTCGACTCAAGAATTTCACCAAATTGGCGATCAATGTCGTTGTCGGTTCTGCTCGCAGATATGCGCTAAATACCACGCAGCGAGCTGCCAGACGCAACGGCGATATTTGCACTTTCTCGCCCGGTGGGACGGTCGCTGAAGTGTTCAAATTGTATATAATGATGACTATAGTGTAATTATGTACCATCTTGAAATGCAAAGTTTTTGCGAAATAAACAATATATATATATATATAAATATATATATATTTTTTATTTTATTTATGTTAACACGGACAGACAAAAGTCTTTTCTGCAAAATACAATAGTCGAAAATGTGTTAACTAAGGAAATTTAAACTCACTAGGAAATTATTCAATTTAAAGAAGTTTGCCGTCCGGGGGAGACGGTATTCAGCACGATATCACGAACCTTTTTTAACGTTTTCTTCTGTTATCGACGTCGGAGCTCTTCTCGAACGCGGTTATCTTCGACCTCTTCGCGTCTGTCGCGAAATCGACGGTAGCTCGTATGCACAGTGTTTCGGAACACAGTGTTTCCGCTTAATTACTTTCAATTTCGTAATATTTCCACCACTTTAGGATATATGATCTGGTTTTTAATATGAAACTTGATGCAGCCTCATTGCTCCTTTATTTTTGGCTTCTGAAAAATTGCTGAACCTCTTCTTTTCTTCACTTCTTTGAACCAAATGGAAACAAGAGACGCCGCCACCGATTGGCGCAAAGCAACATTTTGTCTGTTTGCCGCTGATGAATGATACTTCTAAGCAATACAAAAAAAGGAAGGCCTTGGTGGTTTCTCAAGAGAATGTTAACGTACTTAGCACGTGATATAAGAATATGTGAAAAGCGATTCAGGGAATTGGAGAGCTCAATTCAGCAAGTTTTTTTCAATTATGCATAGTCTCGGAGAATATATTATAATAAGGGCAGACATTTAACTACGGCGTTTGCAGCCCACGGGTTTCATCACGTGTTATGTAGCACGGAAGAATTCGACTATCCTTAGGAGTGTTGCAGGTGCACGAGGTGCTCTGCCCAGTGCGATAGATACCACGCCGCAGCATGTCCTGCAGTTCAGTCAATAGCTGAGCTAGCAAGATGAGAGAAGACCCAATGACGTGAAGGAAGCACTAGTTGTGTCTGATGTATATGTTTATAATTTTACCCAACCTGGGTGTTAATAAACCATAATAATAATAATAGTCTCGGAGAAATTGCGAAGTAGGAACAAAATTGCTAAAACTTTTTTATGTACGTTTTAATGATAGAATGTGCAATGACCATGACTTCATTTGTTTTTTTTCCGTACGGCTAATGCCCGCGTACGGTTTTGCACTAATACATCCACAATAACTTGTGTCACTAATGTTATTGCCCGACGTAGGAGCACAACATTGGCGATTGTGAGAAAACCATAATATAAAGAAACTAAGCACATCATCATGTGTGTGAGAAAATTCTGCTTTCTCTGAAAGACAACACTATGCTGGCTAGATAATGCGACGTGGTCGTTAAGAAGATAATTCGAAAATATATTAGATTTCACGTTCAATAGCTTGAAGCCAAACCCTATGACCAATCACAGCGCTCAAAACAAACTCATGTTTACAGCGCATAGCGTAACGCGCAGTTCGACATGACGATCATTTTGGTACGCATCTATCTATGGCCATCCGATCCGTGGCTGCGGAGCAAATACGGTTTTCCGGCGGGCATGTCGAGACTGAGTGCATGCATGAATGACCTGCTCTCCGATTTCAACGCATATATCGTGACGAGCTCACTCCGCTCACTCTGCTGCTCCACGCTCTCGGAGGCCACACCGATGTGTGATGATATTCGACCTAGCTACTACAGAAAGATCATCGGCCAACGATCGACCAGCATCGACCAAGACAACTGTTGGTGTTCACCACAGAAAGCAAATGGGAATGCTACCGCATCGTGATGACCTGGTGGAGGCCGATAAAGTTGACATGAGTCTCACATTTACGGCAACGCTGCAGCCGTGGAAGGGTCTCTTCCGTCAGCCCTTCCGGAGATCCCGTAGAAACTGTTTTTATTCCCCATAATGTTTGCTTATGACAATAAATATAACGCTGTTTAGTGAAACGTAGATCGTGCAACGACATCACACTTATCACACCTGGCATTTGAAGACGACAGTGAACAGGCCGCTCGCGTGCAGGAACCAACAGATCCAGTAAGATAATAATATATTTGGTGAGCGCAAGATAATAATAAATTTAACATTGTGGTGTGGATTTGTGAGGGAACGAGGGTGTTGCTAGATCTGCTCGGAGACGATGTGTACAAAGAAGTAGACGTTCTCATTTTGACGGAGACCTCGGCGCGAGAGCAGTTTTATACAGGGTACATTGTACTGGGATCGTGCAGAAGAAGGCCCGGGTATAAGCTGGCAAGTATCAATTCTCGTTAGGTATAAGCTGGCCAGTATCAATTTTCGTTAGATCGACAGTGAGAGAAATGAGCATGGAAAGAACGCGCAACATCATCTAAACCAGAAAACGTGTCCACCTGTGCGCAACCGGCGGGAATGGAGTCAATTGATACGATGATCTAACGCCTTTTGTTGGCCATGGAAACGTTACCGTTAGGAAGGATGCGATGATTACAGGTGGAAGGGGGGAGATCAGACCGGATTGACTCGGAAAGAATGATGGCTTTGGTAGGCTTACTGGCTGATATCGGCTGCTGGGTAGTCAACAGGGCGGATGTGTGCACATATGGATGCCACAAAAGGGTCGTTAGTTCTTGACACATTTGCAACAGATGGATATAGATAGAAGGCACATACAATTTACAGAGGACGACAATCCTTTACACGATGGTGCGGGAGTCAGAAAACAAATGCCGATAGGTATCTGGATAAAAATTAGGGGCAGTATTCAAGAGTTGGTTTAACGGGCGGTGCAGGCCGGCCGAGCAAACTAGTAGGTTGACGCGAGAATACGCAAGACCGTTCCGTTGAAGAGACCGTAGACTTTGTCGATTAATCCGTTGATGAAGAAATCGTATAGGCAAGAAAAGCAAATATACTGGGAAAAGAAAAAGTGGGCAGCAATAAGAGACGCTGGCGAACGCCCACATACATAGCTGAGGCGGAACAAAAGGGGACAATGTTCAATAGAGGCGGGCAGGCTGGTTGAGCATTTCAGGAGAATATTGCCCGGATCACCGGACGCAACCCCAAAATCGCCGCTCGAATATGAAGGTTCGTGGAATCAGACGACGAAGGAAGCGAGGATCTGGATAACGAGCAATCTTCATCGGATTATTGGTTTAAGCAATCGGCAGAGCACCAGGGGAGAGAACGCTCGAGCGGGATTTGATAAGGAATGAACACATGAAAGATAGCATGGTTCTTACACCATACTGGCAAGCCTTAGTCAATGCCTAACACTGGGGAAATCCCACAGGCCTGGAGGAAAACGACCATAATATTCAATCCCAAAGGAAATAGGGTAGAAACGAAACCGGAGGGTAAGAAGGGAATAGTAAAAACCTGCCCATACAATATACTTTCAGGAATAATAATAATATATGGTTTATTTCGCAATAACATTGCATTTCAAGATGGTACATAATTTCAGTACAATTCATTCCTTTTATATAATTTAAACACTTCAGCGACCGTCCCACCCGGCGAAAAAGTGCAAAGACCGCCGATGCTTCTGGCAGCTCGCTGCGTGGTATTTAGCGCATATCTGCGAGCAGAACCGGCAACGACATTGATCGTCAACTTGGTGAAATCCTTGAGTCGAACATACCAAGTGATGATAGCCATGCACAATGTATCTTGTGTACACGTGCCGGCTAGTGCATGCCATTCCATCCCAAAGATCCCTGGCGAGGTACACATCCAATTGCGCTACCTCTGCCGAGGCCTCGGTCACTTTTCCCTGCCACTCCAACAAAAATTGTTGAAGTGGTCCAGTAATAGGTGACCTAAGCCTAACTCTGATTGTTTCCACTGCCGGCCCGCAACCCGCTAGCAGGTACACGAAGCGGCTTTTTGCCGTCCGGGGTAAGCAAAGGACCCGCTTCATATATATTGTGAAGCATCTTTCTAGCTGCGCAAAATTTGCCGCTGAAAGATGGCCCCACACCCTGCCAAGGCTGTAGCTCAATATTGGCACAATCTTAAGCTCATAAAGACGCACGGCCGCACTCAAAGACAGTCGTCGAGGGTCTCTCACCTCTGTGTGAATAGAGGTAATAGCCGCTCGACACCTGTCGGCGATGTGCTGGGTAAAGGTCGTTCCCGTATAGTGTAGCCTCAGACCCAGATTTGCTATTTTGAGCACTTGCTATTTTCAGGAATAATAGCAAGTGCTAAGCCCAATCGTCCCAGTGGTGCTTTCAATGATAGAGTATATCGAAGCAATTCAGGCAAAGTTGATCTAACACCAAGGTTCTTTTCACTCTTTTTCGACTACCTAGAAATCACCTTTCAGATTTTTTTTTATTTTACGAAGATTGCGCGAGCCCGTCCGACGTAAAATGCCTGAACTCTGGGCCGGACTCTGATTCGAACCAGTAACAATGTGTGCGTATCGGGGCACACATCGTTACTGATTTAAGCCTATTTGATAAAAAAAATCGATTTATATAATTCCACAACCTCCATAATTGCCAGACGTGGCTCCGTGCGACTTTTTTCTATTCCCATGGACAAAGAAGTGTTTAGGAAACAACGTTTCGAGACTATAGAGGACATAAAGATCAAATTCACAAGATTTTCTTCTGTACCCTTCACGAGCATCACTCTTGTTCTTGTAAAAAATGCCGCCACCATTAGCACGATCGCAACGACCACGGTGGCTAGTTTCTGTCGGCCTGACGCCCCTGAACCCTCAGCTCAAGAACCTTTGAGCCGTCTTATGTATGTAGTGAGTGCTGAAGGAAGCACCGCGACGTGACGTTGCTTGAAGACTGTTGCTTGTTGCGACACACTGGCGATAGCCAGATATATAGAGACTTAGATAGATACTAGTCCAGATAGATGACGGCAAGCAACGTAGAGGAGGAAGCGTACTACCTGCTATTCCCTTTATTGTACCTGCTTTTCCCTTTATTGTAAATAAAGCGCGTATTATGATAAAACTCTCATACATCCTGTCATAACCGGGTCCTATAGGTGAAACTTATATTGCTCACAGTTAGGTCTATCACTATCACCACCTATCGTGTAACTATCAGCACCGGTTCTTGTTTAGTATAAAACTCTATAGTTAAATTTATTTGCAAGCTTCAGACCTTCACAAAGCTCATACGGGGGCGCTGTCCATTAGATCGACCGCCGCTGGGACCACACCCACCATCACGCCGCTAACTTCACCGCGTCATTTACAATGGAGCCTACGACGCGCCGTCCTACAGCCTTCTCCTTGGCCTTAATGATCCCTGCTACTAAAAGGATCTAAAGGATCTCCAAGCAGCCCACGCTTTGGATTTTTCCATACCGGGCAGTGGAACACCGTGTGTTCGGGTGTGTCTACCGTTATCAGGTTGCAGGAAATGCAGATGTCTGAATTCATCTTTCCAATCCTCTTTAAATATGCCTGGAACTCCCCATGACCTGTAAGGATCTGTATGATATGGTTAGTTAGTGCTCCGCCAGCTGAATCCACCCAAGACCCGATGCCCTGGATAAGTGCCCTGACAGAAAATCTGGTTCGTCTTCTTAAACGGCGTCCCGCTCACGTTGCCAGTCCTCCATCATCTGCGAATGGGCGCCGTTTTGATTAAACAGGTGATCCGACCACACAGCTGCTCGCTTATCGACCTTCAGGACCCATGGGATGGTTCCGGCGAGAACTAGAGTTGCGAGTGTGCTGACCGTCTTATAACCGCTACTGGCTCTCAGCGCAGCCACTCTCTGTGTCCTCCGCAGTATATCTCTGTTTCGTTGGGTAGCTGTCGCGTGCTGCATCCACACGGGTGAATCGAGCAGTGCCACTGATTCTGCTACCTTCATGAGCCATCGTCTCTTTTCCGCCCGAGTCCCGTGGGAGTTAGGGAGGAGTCGTGCAATCTCGTGAATTACTTTAAGTGCCTTATCGGTGGCGATCTTGATATGAGTAGTTCTTCGCAATCGCGATCTAGATGGACACCGAGGTACCGAATCGGAGGTACTAAGCGTATGCCAGATTTCAGAATAGAGGGCCTAAGATCGACCCCTGCAGCACTCCGCCGTCGTTGTGAATTCTCCACCATCGTTTTGCTCCGATCGAGCTTTTATATAATCAAAGACCAGTCGGACCAGGTAGAGAGGTACGTTTTTATTTTAAGTGTGTCGAGCATAACCCTTCAGGGCATATTGTTGAAAGCGTTTTTGACATCGAAAAAAATCGCCACGTAGAGATCGCAGGTCATCATTGACGCAGAACGGAGTCCAACTCCTGTAAACGGTATGTAAGTCTTCTAAAACTGTATTAATGAGAGTTTTAATTAAATATATATACGAGGTGTGTTCAAAAAGTATCGCGACTTTTGAATTTTCGCGGGTTACGTATATTCGAATTTCGATTTTTTGTGGCGTTATGTTGGTACTCATGTCTCTCACTTATGCCGACAAGCTCGGCCATTTTGAATGTTCACTTAATTGTTGACAGCTGCTTTGCTTGCACGTGTTTTGGATCGTCTTCGATTTTTACCTATTCAAAAAAATGGATCAAAGAACCTGTATCAAATTTTGTGTGAAAAACGAAATTAAGTGCGCGGATGCATTCCGAATGTTGACTGTGGCATACGGAGAAGCTACCTTGGACCGAAGCAACGTTTATCGGTGGTACAAAATGTTCTCAGAAGGCCGAGAAGATGTGAACGACGAAGAGCGTGCCGGACGCTCGAGCACTTCAACAACAGACGAAAAAATGAATGAAGTGGAGAAAATGGTATTGGCCAATCGTCGAATCACCGTTAGAGAAGTTGCTGAGGACCTAAACATATCGATTGGCTCGTGCCATTCGATTTTTATCAATGATTTGGGCATGAGACGGGTCGCCGCGAAATTCGTACCAAAATTGCTCAATTGCGACCAAAAACAGCATCGCATGAACATTGCTAATGAGATGTTGGACTCTCTCCGCGACGACCCAAATTTGCTCCAGAGGGTCATAACTGGTGACGAATCGTGGGTTTATGGTTATGACGTGGAAACCAAAGCTCAATCATCTCAATGGAAGCTGCCGCACGAACCAAGACCAAAAAAAGCGCGCCAAGTTCGGTCGAATGTGAAAGTTTTGCTGACAGTTTTCTTCGATTGCAGGGGCGTGGTGCATCATGAGTTCTTGCCACAGGGTAGAACGGTCAATAAGGAATATTACCTGCAAGTTATGCGCAATTTGCGCGAAGCAATCCGCCAGAAACGCCCGGATTTGTGGAAGAACAAAAATTGGCTTTTGCACCACGATAACGCCCCTGCTCACACATCGTTGCTTGTGCGCGAGTTTTTGGCCAAAAACAACACACTAATGATGCCGCAGCCACCGTATTCCCCAGATCTGGCCCCCTGTGACTTTTTCTTGTTCCCTAAACTGAAGAGGCCCATGAAAGGACGACGTTACGCTACGCTTGACGAGATAAAGACGGCATCGAAGGAGGAGCTGAACAAGATAAAAAAAAAATGGTTTTTTGATGTGCTTCGAAGATTGGAAAAACCGTTGGCACAAGTGTATAATATATCATGGGGATTACTTTGAAGGGGACAAAATAGATATTCATGAATAAATGAATAATTTTTGAAAAAACACAAAAGTCGCGATACTTTTTGAACACACCTCGTATATATATATATATATATATATATATATATTAATATCCCCCATATAAATTATATATATATCCCTGAAAAAAATATAGGGCTACTCATTTTTGCCACATTTCACGCATTTATTATGACCAATCGTGTAGAGATCACAGTGATACATGCTCACAGAGTAACAACGAAGGCTTCCATCAACATTTGGGGTCTCGGATTACTTAAAACCACGAAATTTCCACATTTGGCACAGCTACACCGCGAAAACATGACAATGTCACTAGCAAGATGCATGTCTTAACGAACGAATTAAGCAGAATAATGAAGTTTGGGCTCATTTAACGGCTCGACAGAAACAAAGGCAGAACTCCTACCAGAAGTGTTTTTTTTGTTGAAACGATAGGCGCCTCATGGGTGAAGAAAAGGCTTATATCAAAGCTTATAAGGACATCGGCCTTTCTAATCGCAAAATTTCCCGTCATTTGGGGCGTTGTGTCCAAGTAGTAAATAACTTTGTCATTTAAAGTTAAATTAATTAAATTAAAGTTAGGTAACAAATACGCCGTAAAAAAAGTTCCGAGCGTCCAAATTCTATTTCGGGACGAAACAAGCTGCAATTCTAAAGAAAGCGTCGAACTCTGCGCCCTCGGCGAGGGCAATTGCGGCGGCGGCCGACGTGCAAACGAACGTGCGAAATGTGCAAAAAGACAAATTTGCAAAAAAAAACAAGAAAAAACTACGATTGACCGCTGATCGATGAAAGCTCGTCTTGACTTCGCCCACGATAAAATGTCATGGATCACTGAGTGCCCACGATACGATGTCATGGACCACTGAGTGACACAGAGTGCTCTTTTCGGATGAAAAAAGTTTAACTTTGATGAACCGGATCGATTTAACTATGATTTGCATGATGTCAGCAAGGATGAACGAATTTTGTCAAAACGTCACTCAGGTGGCGGTTCAGTGGTGATCTGGGCTGCTGTCGGGTACTATACAAAGTCGTCGATTGTGTTTTTAGACGGCCGTGTTTATTCGACGCGCTACGGGGATTTACTAAAGGGCAATCTGCGCATTTTAAGCTGACGGGAGGGCCAGACTTCGTTTTTACACACGATAACGCCACGATTCACACCGCCAGGTTGATCGGAAGCTAATTCGACCAACGTGACGTCGCTTGAAGTCCTTCGCTGGCCTGCACTCTCACCTGATCTTAATATGATCCAGAATGTGTGGAGCTGGCTCGAACATTAAGTTTACACCGATAAAAAAAAAACTATTTTTGAGGCTTGGGACAAGCTCTTGCAAAACGTCATCTACAATTTGTTTAACACTATACCAAGCCGCACTTTTGAGGTTATCCGACTTATTGGGAAGTTCACTGAGCATTAAATATAGTTGCTAAATGCCGTGAAATCAGCCCAAATGCCGTAATCCGCTTAATTAATTTGCTAAGACAGGTATCTTAGTAGTGGCCTTATCATTTTTTCGCGGTGTAGCTGTGCCAAACGTGGAACTTTCGTCGTTCAAAGTAATCCGAGACCCCAAATGTCGACGGAAGTCTTCGATGTAACTCTGTGAGCATGTACCACTGTGATCTTTACACGATTGGTTATAATAAATGCGTGAAATGTAACAAAAATGGGTGGCACTATATTTTTTTCAGGGACTGTATATATATATATATATATACATATATATTATCGACATCGTATGTATTTATTAAGCTTGTACAATGCCAGCATATATATATATATATATATATATATATATATATATATATATATATATATATATATATATATAACTATTATAAGAACAAAACTTATTTGTTATATATATATATACACACATATGGGTGTATATATATATACCCTGTGTTAACAATTCCAACTTCGTGTAGCGCCCAGCGTGAGCCTTACGCGACGAACCTTTTGCGACATTTTTCGCGCGCGCTCACCCAATGAATCAGCTATCCGGCTGCGTTTACAGATTCAAATTTGGCGCCCACCGTCCCAACCACGGGATCATCTATTGGTAGCAGGGATGGGATGGTGCGTGGTGGCGAAACTTCTCGAATGATCGCGCAGCTTCGACAACGACGGCGCTGACAAACGAGAGAAAACCGGCAAAAACAATTTTCCTGGCCGCTATTTGCGTTTGTCGCGTATGCTGGGCTATTTATTCCTACTGTACAATACTTATAATATTCATAGTCATTATAAAAAAAATACAAATAATCATAATAATAGGTGATAATATTCGCGAGTCGAACCTCCGAGAAGCGGTACGTACCACATAGACACACTCCTTTCTTTCTCGATTCATCTACATTGCACCCAACGTCAACTGCTGCTGTAGCCGGGGCCGGATGTAGAAGCAGACAACGGAAAGGCACGGAAAGGCGGCTATAGTAAAGGCAGCAGACAGCCAAATGCCGACACCGCGAGAGGTCTCGAGACAGAGAGAGAGGGGAAGCATAGGGAGAGAAAAGACCGTGATGATCTAGAATTGTCTGTTGAATGTTTTCAGACGTAGCCGGCGAATCTGTACGGGTGTGTTGAGCTGGGGGTGCTGTTGCTACCGCCTTCGTTGTTAACTGCCCAAGTCTGCGCAGGTTTACCATCGTTGCCATTGCTAGCGTTGTCATTATTCGCGTGAATGTACCGTACGTGTCACTTTGGTGTCGTCGTTGTCGTCGAATTTTTCGTTAGATTCGGTACGATTGATTTTTGACATTTTGTCAGTTAGCCGCTGTCAGCATATCAACGCTGACTACTAACGTGTCGCCCCGCTGCCGTTGGAGCTGAGAGCAGCAGCGACCCGAGGAGAAGGTATCAACAATTAGTCAGCCTCGCTTAGGATCCAACCACAGCCACAACATCAACAACAACAACAACAACTCGAACTGGAAAAAAAACAACATCATCATCAACAACAACAACAACAACAACAACAGAAGCAGCGAGACTGACTGTGAATCGGTCCGTCTTCGTCGAGTCGCGTGTTTTTGAGTGCTGAAGAGATTCGCGCATCAAACTCGCATAAACTCTCATAGGCTTTGCGGCGAGGTGACACGGCCGGTGTTTCTGTGGGTTTATGTGTGAGTGTGTGAACATTTTTGAGTAGTATTCTTACCGCACGCCGTATCTGTGTGACTACAGTGCACGTTTTCAACGGTTTGGAGTGCTTCAGCGCTGAACACGATGAGCTCGCCCAACCAAGCGGTGAGCATAACTATTTGTCGTCTAGATATGTAGGTAGCTGACATCTTAGAATCGTAATGGTAATCGCAGCTCTAATTAGTAGCGTCGTTATTCTAGTTACTCGATTGGTTGATGTGAGGTGTTCGTGGTTGTTGATTGTGTGCGAATATGACTTTAGTGGATGGGTCAATGCGAAACACAGAACATAAACGCCGAAAGGCCGGCCGCGATCGAGCGCTAAACTCATAGATGGCTTCCTTGTATCTGAAAGAAGCCACCAGACACGTCCCAATGTATTGCAATATTTATATATATATATATATATATATATATATATAATATAGACGATTTTCTTTTGGGCTCTCTCATCGAGTGCGTCTAGCAACAAATAAGGATACGAGACACTAGCAACCCGATATGCAAGTATTCAAGTACGTAGCGTTCAGGAAGGAAAATGTTTCCTGTCAGCTAGTAGAAAGGTCCGACGTTGTCTTGTGACGTCGTTTTTTGCTTGCAAATCCCTGCTAAAATATGGCACAGTGGCGGGATAGGTGTTTTCTACAGTTTGCACTCAGTTGAGAGGCTGTAACCAGTAGTAACTGTAGTACTCAGTAGCAATAATATATATATTTCTTTTTTTGTCAAATTAAATGTGTTTGTTTCACGATAAATTGGTACATATTGCCTGCAATTCATGTCGGCTGATGACATATTTCACTATTGCGTGCATCAAACGTTGCCTTCAGGGCGAAGGCAATAAGCTTATAATTGGAGGTATTTTTATCTTGAAAAGGTTTATTCCAGTCTTAGTGTCAATCTGTGTAAAATTTCCACATTGTGTAAGATCTCCACGCCAAGACATGGCCGATATTGCTTTTGCACGCCTGTTCTCTATGTGCTTTGTAAAAATACGCCGGGCTCAGGCGTAACTATTTACCCGGAAATAGTTAAATTGACTTACTAATTCACGATTTTGATTATTGGCCCCAGCGATTGTAGGTGTGGTCTTGACTTGGTAATTATAATAAGATCGTCAGCGCAGATATATCGTATATCTAGTGCATACTTATATGTTCTGTCTAACGAAGCAATGCGAAAGCAAGCCTGTAGACATTAAACGATGATTGAGATTCGGCCCCGAAAATAAATTTAGTAGAAATCGTGCTGCTTTGTTTTCTTTTCCAATTTATGTTAGAGACGTTACGGGTTAGCTAGCCGTTAGAGCGATGACGTTAGTTTTTGGGTGATTACGACTTTGCTTGGGATCGCGTGGTTTCAGGCTCTGGCCGAGAAGGAACTGGGAAATGCGGCGTACAAGCAGAAGAAGTTTGACGTCGCCCTCACCCACTATGACAAGGCGATCGAGCTCGATCCCAAGGATATGTCGTTTCTCAATAACAAAGCCGCGGTTTTCTTCGAAACGAAGGTAAGCTTTTGCACAAGACTTGATCTATCAATTTATATATATATATATATATATATATATATATATATATATATATGTATATGTATATATATATATATATATATATATATATATAAGGCGAGCACTGCCGAGTGTGCAAATGTATTGTAATTGATTAATAAATCATCGCAATATTTTCTTATATATATATATATATATATATATATATATCAATGCATTTGGAAGACTTATGTCATGCATATGCCCGCTGAACGCAGGAATGGGACAAGTGTATCGAGCAGTGCCAGAAAGCGATTGAGGTTGGTCGTGAAAACATGGCCGATTTCAAGTTACTTGCGAGGGCACTGGCCCGCATGGCTAACGCCTATGGCAAGAAGGAGGACTTCGAAAACGCTAAGCTCTACTATGAGAAGAGTCTCACAGAGCACCGAACGCCCGACACCCTATCAAAGCTAAGCGAAGTCGAAAAGATCCTTAAAGGTTAGTGACCACTGAGTTCATTCTGTCTTTAGAGCACGATTGACTTTAATTTGACAAAGAAACACACTCGAAAAATAGAAAACAGAAACTAGGACTTTTGTGCACTTGTCGAAATTTGTGCATATGTGTACTTGTAGAAGTCGGAAAGTGGCAAGAAAAGACGTGGGTAATAAGATCATAATAGCATTTTCAACGTATGTTCAAGTATGCGGACATTAGTATGTAAATACATACACGGGCAGAGGTCTTCATGTAGGGAAAATGCTTGTGGATGCGTATGCACTAGATTATACAGATACATATTTCTTACACGATTTGCTCGTGAGCACGGATATAACGCGGCAAATATTTGCCTCCGAGGACCAATTTGGGATATTTAAAAACGAGTTTTTGTGTGAGGAAAGATACAACAAGAAATGGGAGGGGTGTATCCCCTCGCTGCCTTGTGGTGGTTCAACTAATGACACCGTATGTACGGGCTCAATGCTGTTTGCAGAGCGAGCTCGAAAAGCCTACATAAACCCTGAGCTGTCTGCCGAGGAGAAGACCAAGGGAAACGCGCTGTTCCAGAAAGGAGACTATCCTGGAGCGATCAAACACTATACGGAGGCAATTGCGCGGAACCCCGAAGATGCAAAGCTGTTTTCGAACCGCGCCGCCTGTTACCAGAAGCTGGCCGAACCCCAGCTGGCGCTCAAGGACTGCGATGAGTGTATCCGACTTGAGCCGTCCTTCGTCAAGGGCTACATCCGCAAGGGTTACGCGTTGCTGGCGATGCGAGACACAACCAAAGCGCGTTCGGCCTTTGAGAAGGCTCTTGAGCTCGATTCGAACTCCGCCGAGGCGCTTGAAGGCTTCAAGAAGTGTGTAATGAGCTTCGACGACGTCGATCCGGAAGAGGCGCGCAAACGGGCGATGGGCGATCCCGAGGTGCAGAGCATTCTTGCCGATCCTTGTATGCGCATGATCCTTGACCAGATGAACCAGGATCCATCGGCCTTCCGTGAGCACATGCAGAACCCTCACGTTGCCGCGAAGATTCAGAGGCTCTTAGAGTGCGGCATCATTCAGGTCGGACACCGCTAGACGGAGAGAGACGCGGTTAACGGGGAAGGGTGGGACTCGGTGATGCGGCCCGAGAGCCTGGAAGATCTTCGAGAAAAGGCAAATGAGGCACACTCTACTGGGTAATCTAAATGGTGCCACTGAGTTCGCGGATTGATCAACTGTTAAGCAATCGAGGACAAAGGCAGCAATGTGGAGCCATGTTTATATTGGACAAGTCCTGCCATGTTCTTGCTTCCATCCTTTACTGATTAATAAGATAATAATAGATTTCCATTCCACTCATAAGCGTTGTTTTCCTTTACTATCGGGTATACACACCACACATACATACTTGTGGATAAGGTTCATATTAGTAGCACAGTAAATGTAATGATGATTAGTAGTTCTGTTCTACATGGGATGTTTCAATTGCTATTTGTATTATCAAGTAATGCTTTGTAATGTTAAACATTAATTTTATAAGAAATCATTCTAGTTGTAAATTTGCAGCATTGGGCTGGTATGTAATAAGGAAAACGTCCGTTTAATCAGGTTGTATTTTTTAATCATTTATGAATGTTCATATGTTGCTTCGCGGAGGAACAATTTGCTAAATTTGGACCATAAAATGGCGTTTCAGGATCCAGATCAGACTAGACAGCAACCTCTGCCACCGTGGTTCATATTACTCGTTTTGTTCCACTTCACCAAAGTTCACACCTGTGTGGTGACAGAAGTTACTCTAATCTCTTGTCAGGTGCGGCACTCCAGCTATAAGCTAAGTTTGTAGGAATCCAGTTAAGGTGATAGACATTAGTTCAAATATGGGTTCTCCCAATATAATTCGTATTAATTTGAGTTAAAATGCTTATTAGTTTTACTATCGTAGTTAAAAGGTTCACTGTTACCTTACAGAGTTTGAGCAACAAATGGAAATTGGCAAGAAATACCTGCCGCGAAAATATAATAAAGGGATCCAGCATTAATGAGAATACCGTTACAGATTCAGTATCGATGCGTAATAGATCAAAATGTTGACACCGCTGTTTAAGTGATCACGCCACATAATTGAGCCTATTTGATCCTCCCTATGGTAAAACATATTTTAATTTAAGAATGAACTACATATTATTGCAATATGCTATGAAAATACATAGTGCGAGTTTTTCTGACCGTAGAATTAACTTTAGATTTTTTGTAGTTTTCGACTAGGATTATCGTTCTTGTTACCTGTTCGTACCTTAACTCTACGAAAGGGTATGTGCAAGATGTGGGTAGGCGCACATGGAGTCAACTTACGTTGAAGGGCTGCATGTCGCCGGTGGTGGCGGCATGGTGTAGGGAACTAGTGCGCTAGTCATAGTTGTCATCTACCGGGGTGTCGCCGGTTCGATCCCTGTTGTTGATCGAATGTTCTTCGAGCGATGCTCATTGAGAATAGATGATAAACCATACCGCTGAGAGCCAGCGGACATGCTGCCACAAGGACTGTTGGGGTAGCCTTAGATATCTTGACATGTCCGGCCCTCGTTGCATGGAAGATATAGCGTCACCCTTGTTGATGTTTGGGTGGAACATTCAAGTCGATTCTCCCACAGACAACGGCGTAAGAAAATGGCGAGCACAAGTATTTGGTGCCACATCAGCCGTGCCCCAAAATTAGGGCTTCGCACTGTACAACTTCCAGTAAGGTATGTGTAAGGATGGCACAAAATAGTTCGACCTGGACATTTCAATCTATGTGAAGGGCGTCCAAAACCAGCGGACGGCAAATGTAGCTCGCGAAAAAGAAGGAGTTTGCGGTTGTACGAAAACTCAAGCATCATTTTTGCATCTCTAGAGAAGACTGGACTTGCTGGATGCAAGTCTCTCTATAAAATCATTCACGAACACCTCAGACTCCTTTAAAGGTCGGCTTGATGGGTACATCGTGTTTTGTCGAAGGACGAAGAGGTGCGGGCATTTCTGGTAACATGCGACAAAGGCCGGTTTTCTTTGTTTTCGAGACTCGTCGAAAGGTGATGTGACTTGGGTACATTTTGATGTACTCAAGTACCAGAGCTCGCAGTAGTAGTTGGAGGTCCTCTACCTCCAAATGTGAATCGGTAACCGGCTGGCAAGGTGATAATCACTATATATATATATATCCCTTTGGCAAGGGGGACTTTATTTAGGATTCTCGAAATTTTATAACAAACGCACCATCCGGCGATTTAGATGTTTGGCTGTACCTGATTGCACTTGCGGCCTGTACGCCACGCGAACAATCTATTTACGATATCTTTCCTGGCTACAGCTTTAGCCTGAATGTTTAAACCATAGCGAGGTATCGTCGTCATGACTTCAAAGAACTTGTTGAATCTATCAGGCTGCTTACATATGCTTGTAAACGTACATCTGTCAATATTATCTAAGAGAACGACTATGCCCATGCACTCAACATTATTGCGGCTAATGTTGCAGCGGCAACATGTCTTCTGAACTTTTTGTGAACTGTGGCCAGAATCTTCTCATCACATGCGAATCCTTGATGCCATACGGGGAGCGTATAATAAGACCGGGAGAACATATCGCTTATGCAGTCTGACATACAGGGAATCGTCCTCAATAACAAACAAGCGCAATATCCTGTTTAGTCTTCTTATGGCAGCCGTTACCACTTCAAGTATATGAGGTGTATAGTTCAATGTGTCAGATGTCAGTATTTCCAAGTCTTTAATCGCCTTCTTAATGGTTAGTTCCTCAGAGCCTAAGGTGTATTCGTCTGCAGGATTGTTATGTACAAAGTGTAGCACAGCACATTTATTAACAGATAGTTTAAGGTCGAGGCCACTACACCATTCCATAAATACGTCTAGCGTCTCTTGAAAAGTTACTATGTTGCTTCGATTATTTACGGGTATATACATTTTGACGTCACCAGCATAAACTTTAACATGAACGACTTAAGGTATTACATGGTTCAATGTGTCGGTATACAGTATATACATTAAAGGGCCGAGAATGGTACCCTGCGGACAGCCCGAGGTAACCTGAGCCGTAGATGACAGACAGCCATAAACCCTAAAGAGTCTATCACTTAAGAAAGCCTTAATCCTTAACTATCTTATTCTCTAGGAGTGGAACTGTGCCGATAATCACACTGAAAGGAGGTGGCGCGGTGGCAAGCGATTTGCAAACTGCAGAATGCCTACCGAAAATTTTATTAATTGCGCTCACCAGGAAGAGCAATAAAAAACGTGCTTGAAGCTATTGGGGTAGAGCTAGAAAACATCGAACATCTATGTTTTCCTGCGTATGGCAATACGATAACCTAGTGGAAAACAAATCACAACTTTTTTTTTTGGGACAAACTCGCAAACACCATCATGTTAAATGATCAATCAGATATAAGGCGCTGGCTTACTTCATCAGGTCAACCACAAGCAACAGCTCAAACTGACGCCACGTCGACACATCCTTCAAATCGCTTCTCCGTCACCAACGCACACTCTCAAGCAAACCCGCCAAGAAATTGCTTTCCAACGTACGTATCAAAGGCTGCCGCTATCAAGTCCAAAGTAAAGATGATATCGTGCATTCCCCGAAGTTTAAGAGAAAATTTTGCCGTCGAACTGTCAAAAACTATCAACGAGGCGTGCTCGGTGGCCAGCCAGCACAGCTGGGAACGGCTGATAGAATTTCCAACAATGATGTTTAGTATACCGGTGAAAAAGAAGAAGGGGCGCACGCTCACCTCGGTCCTACGAGAAAATTTACTTAGATTTCGCAGAGGCGCACGCCTGGAAGATAATCCTCACGTAACCAGTGGACGACCTTCGCGAGCTACAACTACTGACGACGCCAGTCGTAGAGCAAAGATTGTGCAGTCAAAGCTGTCCCAGGGGGACGTCTCTTCCGCTGCTCGGACCCTGTTTTCTACAGATCAGACTGCCCCAATTGACGCAAATACTAGAGCAAGTTTATTGCAAAAGCACCCCGCACACCCCACGAATCCAGCGTACCCCGAGGCGCCGACGCCGGTACCCCCAACGTCTGAAATTGATGTCACGACTGAGGAGATTCGAATCGCCATTAGAAGTTTTCCAAGTAGTTCTAGTGGCGGCCCGGATGGTCTTCGCCCTCGGCATCTGAAAGATCTCATAGGTTGCCGCCAGGATGATAGCAACCCCCTGTTGCAAGCGTTACGTCACTTCGTTATTCTAGCAGCCAACGGGCGACTTCCAGAGTTCACGCTATCTACTTTTTACGGCGCAACATTAATCGCTCTACGAAAAAAGGACGGTGGTATTCGGCCAATCGCCGTGGGGCTTACCCTGCGTCGACTGGTCGGAAAGATTTTAATGAAGAAAGCTATGACGGCTATTCTCGAACTAGTGGCTCCCATGCAACTAGGGTGCGGGATAAAAGGAGGAGCAGAAGCGGCTGTGCATGCGGCCGCCGCTTTCATCAAATCGAACAGAGGGCTAAGAAAAGCTTTAGTCAAGCTCGACTTTCAAAACGCCTTTAACATGCTTCGTCGAGATCACTTACTCAATGCTGTAAAAAGATCGATACCCGCTATTTACCCAGCTGTATACCAGATGTATAGACTGCCCACTAATCTTCTGTGGCAAGGTGAGACGCTCAAGTCGATGTGTGGGGTACAACAGGGCGACCCGTGTGGGCCAGCCCTCTTCTGTATCGCTCTCGCGGAACTACAGGCAAAGCTTCGATCGGAGTTTCGACCGTGGTATCTTGATGACGCAACGCTGGCAGGTGACCTGGCAACGATCCAGGCAGATATCAAGACTGTTCAGGAATTTCAAGCGTGCTCCGGCCTAACACTCAACGCAAATAAATGCGAGCTCTTTCTACTGTCAGAGGAGCACCGCGACGAGCCTATTTCAAGCTTGCGGGGAATACTACCCGACATTCGATTAGCAGCCGATGACAGTATCGAGCTTCTGGGAGCCCCCCTTACCGATGCGGCGCTGGAGGGTGTACTGCGCAAAAAACTTGTTGAAGTCAGCCGATGGTGCAGCAGACTTCAAACCCTAGATGCCCACCCGGCGTTATACCTCTTGCGACAAAGTCTCTCCACTCCTCGCTTGACGTATATTTTGCGTTGTTCACCTTCTTTTAAAAGGACCGACCTTCTCGACAACTTCGACGACATTGTGCGTACGGAACTAGAACGGCTACTCAACGTTCACCTGAGATCTGCATGCTGGGCCCAGGCATCACTTCCTGTGAGCGCGGGGGGCTTAGGGATTCGCCGTGCTAGGGATTTATCATTATCGTGCTACTTGGGATCCTTGACAACATTAAGGATTTAATACTTTCGATTGGAGTTGAAGATACCTCAGTTCAGCTGGCCAGGGCCTCCGATGAGGCCCTGGAGGAGTTTCGAGTTTGCTGGGGAGAGCCCCGCGAGCGAAAAACTCAGGGAGCACTAGACCACTTGGTGGTAAAAAGAGGCAAGACGCGCTTGTAGCACAAACCCTAGATTTAAAAGGAAAAGCTCGCCTGAAGGCCTGTTTTGATCCAATGAGCGGAAAGTGGCTGCAGGCCCTCCCTTCGCCGCAACTGGGGACGATGCTGGACAATAACACACTCCGCATCGTCTCAGGTCTGCGGCTTGGGGAGGCTGTCTGCGCAGAGCACGTCTGCAACCTGTGTCGGTCTAAAGTTACCGCTACAGCGGAACATGCGCTGTCCTGCCGGTTCAGTGCCGGTCGCCATTCACGACATTTCGCCATCAACGATGTCGTACACCGTGCTCTGCAGAGCGCCCAGATTCCATCAATGAAAGAGCCCCTCGGTATGTGCGCCAACAGCCTTCTACGCCCGGATGGAAAAACCCTAGCACCATGGGAACGGGGTCGTCTGCTAGTGTGGGACGCGACGGTTTCATGTACACTCGCCAACAGTTACATTGCGCGCACAAGTCGGGAAGCTGGCGCGAGCGCACGTCTTGCTGAAAGTCGCAAATTGTCGAAATACAGGGCGCTTTCGCCGCAGTACATAATTCAGCCGATCGCCGTGGAAACGCTAGGGCCTATGGGTGAGGCGACCATCAAGTTCCTTAAGGAGCTTGGAAAGAGGGTAACTGCTGTGACAAAAGATGCGCGAGCCGGGGAGTACCTGGTGCAGCGTATCTCCATAGAAGTTCAACGTGGTAACGCAGTGGCGGTAGTGGGGTCGCTTCCATCGCCGGGGGAAGGACTGCCAGAAATGCCGTAGCAGTACCAATTATTATTTGACTATTAACATATGAAACATTAAATAAACTTATCGTACTTTTATAAAAAAAATTTAAAATCACAACTCTATGGATGATAAAAAGATACCCTGAAGAGCATGCTGGAATGGCGTATACAATATTCGGCGAGAAAATGGTTTATTTAAACATACTTTATGCATCTTAGTACGGTAATAAAGTCTGACCTGGAATCAGCGACAAACAAGATAAAATGTTCTTACTTTAAGGCGATCCGTCTACGTTCACCAGCTAATGAAATAAAATTTGAAAGCTTAAACCTGAAAGTACTGCTAGAAGAGGGCGCATATACCTGCCGAAGAGATACAGAGATCTCTATCTGTAGACACTCTGATGCATGCAAGAGGTGCATGCTTCAAATCCGTAGAATTAAAAGCAACCACCTTAAAACATTTTTAATTCTAAAATGTGTCTGTCTATGTTATACTCTCTTGGTCAATACGGATGTACTCGTAAACGATAATGGCACGCAGATATGCATTTACCTTGGTTTTAACTTAAGGCTCACCCCGCAAGTACCACTATGGCGCAAAGGTTGAATGACAAGAAAAACATGACTTAGGACGGGCATTTTTGGCTAGGATCTGAGGTCGGTCAGAATTGTCTGCTTGTGAGAACCGCCATCAATTTGACGGCACTGACTGAAATCACTGGTGACTATTGGACAAAAGAATTTTTCTTTATACATAAAGTCTGTTAATTGTCGTTCAAAGAGAAAGCAGCCGCCGCCATTGAGACCTACGGACAGAGTACAAATGGCTGGACAGCGTTTTCCATGAGGACTAGGCAGGCGGTCCCAACCAAAAACATGCTGAAATAAAATCTGCAAAGAATAAAAAAAAACGAATAAAGCTATAAACACGAAACAAACCCCAGCGTCCCTATACATATATGCAGCATGTTCCGTCAAAATTTGCGCGCTTTTCGATTCGAGTCCTCGTCCTATCAGGAATCACCTCTTCGGGCGTGACCGGTGGTATGTCTTCGGGCGCCACCGCGATGTCGTCTGGTGGGCGCTGAGCTTGACGTGGGAAGGTCTAGATCTAAAGGTTCTAGCTAACGTATCGTTGACCTAAGCATGCCCTGGAAGTCCTCCTGAGCCTGCACGCGCCGCTCTGGTCGATCTTCATTGATCATCATCAATTCCCGCGCCGAACTAACACTTGTAGGGGGAAACTAGCTTCACGGTTGACATCGATTGGGTTGTCGCCTGTTTGATCGCTGTTGCTGATCGAAGCTTCTTTGAGCGATGCTTATTGAGAATAGATGGTAAATCATACCGCTGCTGAGAGTCAGCGGCTATGCTGCCACAAGGACAGTTGGGAAACCCTAAAAGTCTTAACATATCCGCCTTTGGTGCATTAAAGATGTACCCCAAGTTCCATTGCAGCCTGTCGGGGACGGAGGATAGTCTAGAATGAAAAATAACCCCCTAAAAGATGTTGTTAATTCTATCTTCGAGACAAACGTTAACGAGTACCTGCTTATATATATATATATATATATATATATATATATATATATATATATATATATATATATATATATATATATTCATTGTTGAGCATCTTTAGAATCAGGTGTGCGTACTGTGTAGTATGGCACACAGTTTGCTACTGGTTTTTTTAAAAAAGATTTTCCGTAAGACAATTGCCCGTGTACGGTTTTTACATGTCATGGCTATTTTTAATTCACTCCGGCATTTACCTTTTCTAAATTGGAAACCATGCGAATTAATTTAAGAGTGGCCGGTCTGGGTCTCCAAACCCAGTCCTCCCGAATGCAAGGCAAAGGCTTTGCCACTAAGCTATCTTGCTCGGTTTTATATTATTTTGTGATAACTATGGTATCACTACATACATTGTTTACAAACATCCTCGTCTGCAATGCCATTATGCATCATGTATACCATTAATTGGATTATCACAATGTCATCACTTACATTCAATGAACTTTACCCGTCCATCCCACTTGCTTATATTTCTCTCAGTCAGTTTTGTTGTGAACAGTTCGGCCGCCCAGTTGTTCTTCGGGACCTGCAGCTATAGTTTTTAGACGGCTTGCATACGATGCCTTTGCTTGTGCTTCCTTTGCCCAAACGCTGGTGACCCCGAATTCGCCTTCGATAAATTGTGCTGCACATGTGCACCTACAGTGCATTGCATGGCGGTCAACTGCATGTTGTATCGTGTCAAGACTCAAGACTGTTTACCGTGCTTGCGTCTAAACTCACAATAGCGTTATTGTATGTCACAGTTGGCACAAACATGTTTTTCTAACGTTCCTTAGTCCCCACAAATATGTTGCAGCTCTACAATGGATTTTCTTAGAATATTTTGTCCGTTCTTTCATTGCATGCTCGGCTTTAAAAATATCTGGCGTGTTTTCTAATATAATTCCCAAGTATTTGTAGGCGTTTTTATATTGGATGTATTTCCCCTGTATCTTTAGCTGTATCTGCCTGCTCTTCTCGGAAAATATTACGTCTGCACATTTCTTTTCGTTGAACTCTTGACTAATAGCTTCCGCCGTTTCTCTGCTTGTTGTTAAAATGTTTTGCATTTGGTTAGCACCTTTTGCCAAACTTACCATGTCGTCCGCAAATAACAGGACACACGGTCGGAGAGATACTGATTCGTCATCTCTTGTGTATACAATTTAAGATTCAACTTCAATTAATACACCTATCGTGCCACAACCTCGATATACAGCAAAAACAGTTGCACCGAGCATGCTTGCCGAAGTCCGCTCATTAATCTGTAGAACTCTGATTTATTTTCCGATTCTTGCGATGATGTAGCTCCTGACGTATTTTTCTTTAAATATTCTGGTTCCAAAAATACCTTCTGTCATTTTGTTCCGAAAAGTGTTTCTATCGAACGTATCGTAGGCTCGTCGGTTATCTAGGAATGTTGCAACTAGGTTCTTTTTTCTAGATCTGACCACATAAATACTTTCCACTGAGTACGAAAAGACTGTCCTCTATTCTACACCCCATCCTCTCCAATGAAGTTTTGAGTCGCTCGAGTTAATAACCTGTTGATCTCTTCTTTGATTGTCCGTTAGCCAATATCCGCTCGTCGCACATATGTACGACGATTTTATATTTCATTATTAATTTATCCCCTGGTGTGCGTTATTATTTTTCCTCTCTTCTCTCATTGTTTCGAGCTATCTGCTCTTACTGAAACGTATCTACCGAGCAAGATGACTTAGTGGCAAAAGCCTTTGCCTTGCATTCGGGAGGCCTGGGTTCGAGACCCAGACCGACCACTCCTAAATTGGTTTTCATGGTTCCCAATTTAAACAAGGTGAATGCCGGAGTGTATTAAATATCGGCCATGATAAAAAAACGAAGAGCAGAGATGTCTCAATAAAAAGAGATGGCGCATTACCATCCAACCCCCCATTAAGTAAGTAAGTAAGTATCATCCTCTTTCTTCTATTCTATTGTTTGTTATATTTGCAAAATCTCAAAGTTTGCCTATTAATTCAATATTTAATGCAATTTTTTTTGATAATGCAGTATTATATGTACGACGTCAAAGCAACACTGTCCCATATACAATCAATGCAAAAATAATTATAATTACACGCACATGCACGACCCTTGATCAGATTATCGACTTGCCTAACGAGAGTCTCTGCGCTACCGACCGGGAGTACCGACACGATACATAATTGCCCGCCATTTCGAACCCGGCGCATTTCAGGAGAAAGAATCAGATTAACGAGTAGGTGCCTCACACATAGTGGCTCGGCGCTGAACAACGACTCGTCTTCGTTTTTCTAGCGATTGCAGCAATTTAATTGTGTAAAGTACCACATACAGACTAATATATCTAGAGTTAAATATGAAGTTTTAAATGTCGGCGCGCGGTCTGCTAAGCGGCGAGAATCAACACTCTCCTCCGGTCTGTGCCAGCCGTATCGGCGACCACCATCAGGCGACTTCCGGTTTCGTACTCATGGCTGTTGTCTTTTTAGCTCGAGCAGCGGCACGATGAGGTAGGTTGATGCCGGAGATTTTAATCCACTTTGATCCGGAGTTCTTATTGCCGATTTTACGTAATTAACGCGAGCACGAAAGCTTCACGATATTGCTAGTAGAAGCCAACAATCGACTTAGCGAGGAAAAAATCTTAGATTGCTGAATTGTTTGATTTTGCTGACTTAACCAGCTTGACTCGCCCAATGGCCTGAACTTTGCTTCGTTCTACGCACGTTTAGGTGTGCTTCTCTATGTTTCTATTTCTGATATAAAAAACGGTCGTTTTCAATTGTACATATAAGGCGATACTATCCCAACAAATATATAATATGATTACTTTTGCGACTCGCGACAGTATTTAGGTGTCTATGGTTATTTGTAGTCGTGAATATTCGAGCTAAGTTTATGCATTAGATATACGTGGTCGAACGAAGCAGCCAGCTATAGACGAACGTACAGATTGTGGCGTAGCAGTGACAAACGTGTGTTCAATACATTTTTGGGCGTATATGGCCATCATTATTATTATTATCATTATTATTATTCATATAGGCAGACGTATGCTAACGTCGTGCTGCGTTGTGATTGTTTGTGATTGCCATGCAGTTCGAAAGTCTCTCGCGACACTCTCTACGAGTGCATCAGCCAGCTGCTGCAGCACTCGACCGAGAAGAAGAGGAAGTTCCTCGAGACGGTGGAGCTGCAGGTCGGCCTTAAGAACTACGACCCGCAGAAGGACAAGCGTTTCTCGGGCACCGTCAAGTATGCAACCGCAATGCCACTACGATTCGTGCGCCGGCCAGAGACCGATCGCATAACCATCGCCCGCACAAGCATCTTTCTCTATTTGTCTCTTTTGTTCAATTGTACCAACATCCATTATGGTCCTGCCACAAGTCGCTCTCCATTGTTGTTATTGCTGTTGTTGTTGTGTGGAGGGCTGACCTGATGAAGCCTCATGGAACATCTAGCCGAAAAGTTGAGAACGAATGCCCACACGCGGTTCTTCTATTAGCCAGCTCACAGCTCACTAATTTAAAATGTCGTTAGTGTTGTGTGGGCGCCGCCTTCTTGTTGTATCGGAGCCTCGCTGTAGGTGACCTGCGTTGGTCTTTCTAGATCGATTGATGCAAGGACGTTGGTGCAGCTCACCGCTCACGGCGTGTCTCGTATCTCGGCGACCCCCAACCCAGGGTCTCAAAAAATGTGGGGAGGCCTCGCTGGCCGCTAGATAAGGGATATCTAGACTATATCGCGGTAATGATTTGAATGCTAACCGTATGGGCATGACATGCTGCTAGTTAATACGCCTTACTCTCGTCAGTAGTTAGCTCTGTTGATCGCAATTGGTCGTCGAAACGTCGTTGAATCGGTATGGGGGGCAGTAACGACGAAACACGTGCGGCTGGCAATGTTTAGTGACAACGATCATTATTATTGTCTTAACAGCCGTGCGAATTGATTTGGCGTCATAATAGTAGTGAACATATTGGAATACATATAGCCTCTTTGCAGCATCAATATAAGACAACAACATTAGCAACATATAGGCATTTTCGGATAGAACACACAACGGTCAAGTGTCAAGCGTCTCTTTCTAGCGGGTATGTCACCTGTGCTAATAACATGCTCGTGCTGTTTCGGAATGAATGAATGATTAGGCTGCGCAACATTCCCCGTCCAAAGTTCACGGTGTGTGTTCTCGGCGATCAACAACACTGCGATGAGGCCAAAACCAACAACATGCCCTGCATGGATGCAGAGGCCCTCAAAAAACTCAACAAGAACAAGAAACTCGTCAAGAAGCTCGGTATGTTTTTCGCGTGTCTAGTGTCGTGATCTCGCCTCATAGTGGTGGTAGCAGAGTTTTTCACAACCGTTAAACTTGATCGCATCTCGCGATGATTTAGAAAAATTAGAACAGTGAGAATTGTAGGCGTACCTATAATCAGTTCGTAGAAGAGCTATTGTTTTGTGTTCATAATCAAAGTGTAGTTGCGTTTGTTCATAATCAAAGTGTTTGTTGACAGTAATGATGAGTCTTGCACTGGGCTATGATGTCACATTGATTCAAGCGTGCAATACTGACGACCTGTACAGACAGCCGGGAAACGTTAAAAAAATTGTGTCAAACAAATTGTGGTGTGCGGTTGCCGAGGTAATTTCTGCATATGAAGTAAGAGATGCACAGAACATTTTTGACCCTTGTTTTTGTAACGTGTCTCCTTTCAGCCAAGAGCTATGACGCGTTCTTAGCCTCAGAGTCTCTGATTAAGCAGATTCCTCGTCTGCTTGGCCCCGGTCTGAACAAGGCTGGCAAGTTCCCCACGCTTCTGTCGCACAATGAATCGATGACTGGAAAGGCCGACGAAGTCAAGGCCACCATCAAGTTCCAGATGAAGAAGGTTTGTGTGCACAATTTGAGCAGACTGCAGTGTCTCTTTCCCTGTCCCATTTTCCGTTCGGTCTATGTTCTACGTCTGATTTGGCGTACAAATCCGCAGTTGTGTGCGGGAGTCTGGAGAGCTTGAGGTTCGCTATACCACTAGCTATATGTGCGGCACATCGAATATTGCTTGTCGTAATACCGGTTTGGGATATTGCTTGCTCATCTAAACCCCGTGTCAGGGGGGCGTTTACTTGCGTCATCTGGTATCTGCATAGCGTCGCCAGTCGTGGGCGTTGTGTTCGAAATAGGACGCGACAAAAATATGTTGGCTATAGTTTGAGAGCGATCGGTGCCACCGCCGCTCTCATGGTAGTTCCAATTACATTCACCGCCAGTGTTGTCTATTAGTGCAGAGTTAACTACGAAATATTAATGTTGTTGGCAAAAGGTTTATTTAAATTCACTTTATCGAGAGTAACGCTAGGATTGACTAAAAGTTATAATGTTGAATCTAGATGCGGCATGCTCTCCATCAAGTATATCAAGATTGCATATTCGATTGCTGTGACATCATACTCGTATAACTGCTTATGATGAAGCCGACACTTGCACAAATACTTTTTATATGAAGCGTGAATCTGCCTATAGCGACTGGAATATTAACGTCGAATACGTGAATAAACTCTTCTATGTTCTGTCTTTGTGTTGTAGGTGCTGTGCCTTTCGGTGGCTGTGGGCAACGTTGGCATGAACCAGGATGAGCTGGCGTCCAATATTTCGCTGGCCATTAACTATCTCGTGTCGCTGCTTAAGAAGAACTGGCAAAATATTCGCTCGCTGCACATCAAGAGCACAATGGGCCCGCCGCAGCGTCTATACTAAGCAGCTTGGGCCGCAGCAGCCTCCGTGATGACTCTGGCTTGCGTCACCGGTTCGAGTCCTCGGCACGGGCTGCGATGCTAAACAGCTCGGACCTCGCGGACGAATTTGTCATCACGATGGGGTTAATATTGGTGTTAATAGTAATAAACTATTGAGGTCAATCCCCAGTGTACATAGCAGTGCTTTTTGTTTTGAGTACAAAGCCATTATATTTTGTTATGTATGTATATATGTATATGTCCGTGCGTGTGTCGAAGTTGATGCTTCAAACCAATAAATTCACATCATTTGCAGGAACGTATATGGTGCTCTTGTAATGACTTTCATCATTTGCACTGTTGAAATATTTCTAACCAGCCGAGATTCTTTTTCTTCTGTTAGTCAAATCACCTTTGGAAAATACGGTTGGTGTCTACCCATCGAGGCAACTCGAGAAATGTTCTACCAGACTATTATACTATTACTTCTGGGTCTACCGACCACAGATTTTTGCCGCTTACTTCAGCCACTTATACTGGCTTTCCTGCTTTTCATGAAGTAATCTCTTCATACTTTTGAAATTGCTTTTCTTTACAATAGGCCCGCTTCACCATTAATGCTAGCCGGAAAGGCATTAACAAAATCTCTAATTCGGCTATGATTGGCGAACTTTTATCCTTTGTTTCCCTTTTGGTAAAAGGGGAACACCGCCTGGTGTTCACCGTCTGGTGATTTTCGCGAATTAAAAATGCCATACCAGTACAATTCAAACGAGGTATCCATAGAGCATCATGTTCTCAACGGTGTTAGTAAACGGAGTAGCAAATAAATGCATCTACATTTTTTGAGGATCTACTGGAACATGCGGCTCGCACACTCCGAGGAAACTCGAGTGCAAGTATGGGTCGGTAGTGCGGTGCTCCGATCCACTAAAAGTCAGTCGTCTCCTTAATTCCCAACCGACCGCGAACTTCTTACGCAAATATTTAAAACAACAGGTGAAAACGGAAACCTTCTTTTTCCCCGGGGGCATGACGGGGCGCATCGTGCGGCGGTTTATTTGCCATGGACTTAAGCGTGAGTATGCCTTTCAAAATGATGATGACAAAAATCGCTTGCCACTCGGGCCGAGATTTCTGCATTGGCTTGCACACGCTAGGTAGGACTGCTCCCAGCGTGTTTGGTGCTTGTCTTGTTGAAACGTTGCGAAAGTGCGCTGCTCCTCCCCTACTAGAGAGATAACCTGCCGTGACCCCATTCTTGCGTGAAAAGGGTTCCCACAGAGGACGGCGTTTCGGTTCGTTGCGGTTGCTCCGGTGTCTGAGGGCCAAGTCGAAGTCCCGTACAGAGGCTCGGCCACAGCCACGAACATGATGGTACGTCGCCTGAAGTGTCTGGGCTCGGAAGGCGTTAGGCCTTTGATCTGGGGACATTATTGGCAATTTTTAGGGCGTGCACCGTCGCCCGGCACAGATAAGTGGTACCCTTAAAGACTCCGTTTAGGGAATACCTTGGATTGATGCTGATCTCTTCGTTCTTAGGGCGCAGATGAAAAGCTGGATAATTCCTTCGGCCCACCAGAAGAATCGTCTCGCTTTTAACCGGGGCTAGAGAAAGCTCCGCTTTCCCGCGTCCACTGCACGACGTCGGAGGTTGTCCCTTCAGTTGCTTCGGCGCCATTGCCTGGATAGGGAGAACGACACAACATAGGCAAGGAGGTCGTCTCCGGGGGCAGGTCTCCCAGCCATAGGACGTAGCTTACCTTGCTGCCATTGCTCTCCAGCTTTTCGAGAAAGGCCCTCCAGGAGAGCTTCTTGCTTCCGAAGATTTTTCTGCGTAGGCGGGCGTGTCACCTTTTATTCTCGGGGTTGTGGTGCAGAACCGCGTCCCGTCAGGGGCGGTTGAAACGACTGGTGCAATTCCTCCTTATACGGTCAATCTCGGCCGCTATTCAAGGCGAGCTTTCTGATTAGATAAGCTTTCTCAACGCCCCACGAAACTTGTCGGCTCCGTGGCGTTTTGTGGGCGGACGCAGCCTTGAAGATGTTGCCGGATTGGAAATTATCATTGAAAACTTGATAGAATAGTGGTCGCTAAATTATTCTTCGTTCTGTAATATTCTCCAGTTAAAAATCTAGTCCCCGCCGAGTCTTCTGCGGTAAGTCTCGACGAAGCCCGGTTATGGCTAAGAACAGAATGTCACGTCGCCTAAAGGAGGAAGATAAGTCACGTACAAGTTCGTTTACAGTCGAGTGAAAGGTTGGGGCTGCAATAGCAAGAATCAGAGTGCCCAATGTTAGCCACGTCAATCCAGATTAAACCACGCCCGCTACCGTGCCCAAAAATATAAAGACAGCAGTACAATGTCCGTCAAGGCTGTCTACAATCTGATCTGGGCGGTTTTCTGCCCACCGCTGTTCACCGAAAGTTGGGCGTGCTGAGCAATAACCATCGTTGCTTGGCCTGTTGCTGGTCTTTTGGGGCAGATCATGGGCTTTTCTGCTGTAGCTAGAGTTCAACCGAAGAACTATAATCATCTGAGTTATTGCTAGTGAAAATTACCTTGCTTCTTTGGCAGTCGTTCCCAGGAGGTGTGTCTCTTGAGCTAGAAATCGTTGCAACCCCGGGAGGTCCTCGAACGGTGGCCGTTGTCCCCCTTGCGTCGATTCTTAACCACTGTGATGCACCGTCGTCTCTGCAGCGGTGTCAGGGATTGAATGGTCCGCCACGGCGGACTTCTGTGAACTGCAGTCTGGCTTTAGGGCCAGAAGCTCCGCTGTAGCAGATGGGTTGTCCAGTTGACCATTTATAGACGTGCGTGAAACCAGCGCATCCTGGTAACAAGGCGTCCAGACCAATCACTGAGCGGTCTCTTTCGTAGACGCTATTATGCATGAGAAGGTGCGGCTAAAGGACGCTTACTGCTCACGCCACGGAGGCACACATGTGCCATTGGGCGATTTTACCCAAAAAAAAGTCTCCTGTCGCAAGCAGTCAGAGTCCAACTCACTTCCCGCCACCACCGCACACCCGTTGACACCTGCACCATCGCAGGAAAACGAAGTCTGAACAGCCATCAGGCAAAGACCTGCCAAAAGCAAAAACCCTGCACAACAGCGCGAGAGGTGCTCTTTGTAAGAATTGTCTGCTTTGTTCGAAGGCTAAAAGTAGATCAAAACAATTCCACCTACTACCATACAGTGACTATTATTTGGGAAAGACGTGGAAGCAAAGACAATAGCAATACTTTTAGGCGACATCTGCATTATAGACCTGAAATATGCTTGGAATATTTTTGAATCAGGATAGCCCTATTCAATCTATAGTGTCCCCCGGCTACTGCGGTCTACCCAACAACGCATTGGTTACCCTCTCCTTAGAACTGTTCAAACAAAGAGCGTTTGTGGAACTAGTAAGCATGCAGACAGACGTGCTTTTAGCTCGGGACGAGGCAAGAAAGCGTGGTAAAAGTGACTTCCCCTCACACAATTGGGAAATAACAAAATGTATCCTGAATTCACTGAGGCGCGTCCGTTTTACCCTGCAAAGCCTGAACGAGGGCACAAGGTATATCCAGGCAAGCAAATAGGAAAAGCTGAGTGGTCTAGTCACACCCTTGAGGTAGTCTGGTTATGGGCGGTCTACTGTAACAACAAAGTTCAAAATAATTTGCAAGCCAAAGAAGAGACAGGGAGACATCGGAGGTCGCTGCATATGGCAAGGAAAACGTAGCAGGTCAGTCTTTGACTTAGGATGTCGCAGTGGAGTAAAATACGAGAAAGACAGCGACCCTACCCGACCAGACAAAATAATAAGAAAACAGTATTCGATCAAATGGGGAAAGGGGAGGCCCCTGTAGGTTTTTAGCGGGTTAGAACTTCCAAGTAAGAAATTCCAGACAATCACAGGCACACTGCCCGTTGTATATTCTTCCGGCGAATACGGCGACAAATACTCTAGGCGGTGGGCGCCTGCCTATAGTCCCCAAGAAATATATCTATAAGAAGACCTGATTGGGCTCTTTAGTTGAGATGCCTCTCGTTATATATATATATATATATACACTGCAATAATGATCGATGTATTGCATATATAGGTTAAGCATTTTATATTGACATGTGCTGATTGTTGGCAAATCTTGATTAGGAAAACCACTGCATATTTAAATGCATATAGTGCCTTAAATATGCTTACACAAATGTAATATAAAAGTGCCTTGACTAAAATATATAGATTATAAGATTGTTTGTACGACTAAAAAGATAGCATTGTTTGTGTATAACATTTATTTTATTTTTGTTAAAAGTCGTCAACTGAATAGTGTTGTCGATAAAAGGAATGATCTGAGTATACCGGTCATTTCGAGCGTCCATTGAAACTTCTTCATTTCCTACAGCGTACACGTGTGGATGACTATATGTGCATAACTAAGATACGCATTCTCTACCCTCTCATGTTCAAGCTGAGCAATTATTCACACGCTATGTACACATACATCTAGTACAATGATTTATGGTAATACAAAATAACTGCAGCTTATATTCATATTATTTCTTGCCACTGTGTATGCATGTCTAGGTATCTATGTTTCAACGCAGTCGTTTCGGTATGGTCATGAGTCCTTCCAATCGGCACCTCATCTGTAGAGCTTCCGCACTGCAGTTTCTATATTGCAACATCTCCCTACCGGATAACGCGGTTAAAACGTCCTAAGGTCACAGGATGTCATGTTCGTCCGTTCTAAGCTCCGCCTGAGATAAATTCAGAATTATTTTAGAGATTTTAACTCATTTTATAAAGCAGAAACGTCACATGATGCATATATTATTACATAGCAGCACATATTAGAACATTGATAAATTTACTACACCCCGCATTATCATCTCCCTCACACTTTAATACATTTGATATGCAACTTTCTGAATGCTTCATTTCCTTAGCTTTTAAAATATTGCCCTTTTTCATCCTATGCAACGCCTCTGTAGTGCACTCACTTGAAACGGCTTAGGTGTATATATATATATATATATATATATATATATATTACTATTGCAAAAAATGACTATTTTGTTTGATCAGAAAGTATCTGTTGAGTTCTTGCCACGGTCTGTTACACTGCGTTAATTTGCCCTGGCCTTGGTACGACTCTCCTCTGTCAAAAACATATTTAGGTAAATGTGTTACCCATTGTTGTGGTCCGTTAGTCACCCTCCGCGGAGGTATATGTACACAAAGGCGCGCAAATTGGTTTCTACTGTCACGCGCAACAAGCTTCGCATGCCCAATGTGCTTACACACTATTACCTTTCTGTCCCGTTTTAGCCTCTAAGCGCCCTGAAGGCAAAGTAGGGCCAGATAAAAAGGCGATGCATACTTAGGCATCCATTAAAGAGCCCCCCATGGAGTTCTATAGAAATAGTAAAAAGATGTACTACTACCGTAAGAAAATTTACTTTCTCTAACAGCATGTACCATGAAGAAGACTTCTTTCGTCTTGTTTATTATTCTTTGAATAAATACTTCGTTAGTATGCAAACCTATCTTAGGGGAGAATTGCTAGCTCGGTAGATCAACCATTGGCTGAGAATAACAGTTCATACCTTTCCATGTTCTGTTATTCTTATCCTCCAACATTTAGTAAAGAATCTCACTGGGTCTCTACTATTTCCCTCTAACCAACACCGACTATATTCATATTTCTATATGTTGTCGGTTTTCCATTTTTTACTAAATCGTCAATGGGACAACTAGCTACGTAACTTACAAAATTGTATCCCCACAAGCATATTGCTAGGCTGGCCTGACGTTTAAAAGAGGACCCTGGCTGCGCTCTCTTAGTGAGCTCAAAACCTTTCTTTACATTCATGCTACGTTAGGTGACCTGACACTTCAATAAGGCAACATCGCCTAATAGCGATAGACGGCCCGTCATGGTCATTTTCAGCATGAACTTCGGGGTTAACATCTCCGTCACGTGGGCACAGATCACATTGGATGCGGAGTTCACGGGCAACCCCGCACTGGCGCTTTTCAGCTCACGTTTGCCACCATGCTAGATATTGTGCAAATCCTAATAACAATAAGAAGGTAAATACATCATTCTCGATGATACCTACGAGATAGCAGACTTTGTTCGCAACTGTCACTATAAGTCGGCATTCCAACATAACTCAAGATGGAATTTTCTTATTTCTGAGATATTTTTCATCACCCGTTCGGGTTAATTTAAGTGATGTCGTTGTCGGAACGAAGGACCGCGTAGACATCAGATGTACGTGATAAACGCTAGAACTCTCGTGGCAACACAGAAAGACCGCGAGAGACAACTATTTAGGTGACAGAACTAAACAAAGTTGGTTTTCAGCCGACTTTGCACAGTTAAGGTACAGCAAAAAATAGTTAAAGAGAGACACCGAGCGTAATTAAAGGTATCTTTTTCTCTCTAAACGAGTAATTTTCACTTTATGCAATTGCTTTTTTATACCGAACGAGAATCCCCTCTCCAACGAAGATCTTCATCAATAAAGGCAAATAGGACGCGCCATCCGAGATTTCATCTGGAGCGGATGAGCGTCGAGGATGGCGACGTGAGGGTACTCCAGTCTCACTAGTTGATTGGCCACTTTTTGCCGCTCTTCTTCGGCGCCGAATACCACAATTATGTGGCCCCGATGCGCAGCCAGTGCAGAAGCTTCGGCACACGATGATAGCTTCCCTTCAGCTGTAAACGCGGTCGCACTTGGCATATTTACGGCGCCTCGAAGACAGCCTAAAAACAAGCAATAGATCACCATTAGAACGATGTACAGCAAATGTTCCGCTATACAGGTAGTTCAATTTCCACCCAGTGAAGTGAGTGTTATTTAAATAGTGGTTACTCTTCCTACCTACAACAATCGAAAACAACCTCAATCAATAACCTGAACATATTTGCGAGCAATTGGAATCGAAAAGGCAAAGAAAATTGCACGAGGAGGCGCCGTTGTCCACATAAAGACACTGACCTTCAAGGAACTCCTCCTTCGGCCTAACGTCTAGAACAAGGACGCGTTCTCTCGGAGCGTCTCGACACCTAGACTGGTTCTGAAGCTGCCCGACACGACCACGACCGCCCTGCTCTCTTGGTTCGCCTCGAGCTCCACCGGCCAGCGCCGCCAAAAGATCATCCATCGAAATACGCGGACTGAGCTCCTCTCGAAGTGTCTCTAATGACAGTGGAGTCATGCCTGGCATCGGTTTTCGTGAGTGTGACCTGCCAATAAATGTTTAAATGTATACAATCTGCTATTTAATTTCTCCCGATATATTAGTACGTATGTTAGCACATATGTTGTCCCAGTTCTTAGAGTAGCAAAAATATAACTAACGCACAGCTTCATCTTGATTATGACGTCTAACTAGCTCGTTTAGAGACTTGACCGCTGGACAACTTACCGCGCGGTACCTATAATAGTGGCACCAGCATCTTTAACATAAACAATAATTTTGCATCTCGTGAAACTCCTCCGTTTGGCACAGTACATAGTGGAAATCATGTCATTCTTGTTACTAATTAGCAGTTGCATTTAATAAACACCCAAACATTGTTAAGTACCTATTTTAGGCTCTCGAAGCCCACCAGGAGCCCCCTGTCACGGTCGTCGTTGCATATATTTCCACGTCAGTCTCTTCCATTTTTGTTTACCATTTTGTAATATATATTTTGCAAAGGTTTTGATTGCTACTAGACCCAATGAATCATATATATATATATATATATATATATATATATATATATATATATATATAAACATATATATATATATATATATATATATATATATAGATATACGAACCGATAGCAAACACTCGGCGGAGTTGCGTCGAAGATCTGAACAGCGTCAGCTACGAGTCGCTCGATATCGAGTTCCGGCATGTCGGTGAATGTTAGAATGCACTCGTTGAACCCAAACGTGAGGAGCTGATTACGGAGCTGTCGAAGAATGGCCACCCCTACACACAGCGGAAATGCCTCGTCGCGCAACAGCAGCGCATCCCACAGATGGTAGATCTACAGAAAACAACAAACGAATGCCAATCACTGTTTATATATATATACACGTTTGGGTCCCACAATTGTAGGGAAATCCTGAAAACTTGAAAATATATATATATATATATATATATATATATATATATATATATTTGTTTTTTTTTTATGAAATCTTCTCCGGACGGCAAATTTATTTAAATTCGGTAATTTCACATTGAGCTTAAAATGTCCATAGTTACACACTCTCAACAATTATAACAATCAAGGGGATTTCGCAGAAAAGGCTATCGCCCGTGTCTGCCCGCTCTTACACACATATATATATATATATATATATATAGAGAGAGAGCACATGCTCGTTTAGGCTTTTAAACATCTCAATATGTATCCTCAGCAGCACTGCCGCAACAAACGACAACAAAAATACTAATAAGGCAATGGTTGTTACCTTGTGCAGCGGAAATACGTGTGTGTACATGGTGAGGAACCAGGGAATGGCGTACAGGTCTGGTATAAACTCTTCCTGTTGCAGGTGCAACAGCAATGTTGGATCGTGATAGCCGATAAGGCGCGAGAACACAGCCAGATACTCCTTTATTACCTGTAGTCAAATACGGCAAAAATGCATTTAAAAAGTAAGCATGTATACTCGTTTTTAGCTTTCACGTATAGTTTACAAACCAAAGGAAGTGAATAACACACATATATATATATATATATATGTCTGCGGATATCCTTACAGAGTATTTCCCGGACCTCCCGAAGCCTACCTAAGCATCGAGACTGTAGCTGAGAATATAGTTTTAAGTAGCAATGCAATGAAGTGCCGGAGAATAAATCTCTGATATAAACATCATCTGGCAGACGCTTCATTCTGCTCTGTCACTCAAAATGTATATATATATATATATATATGAAACTAACCAGTGAATTATCTTGCAGGAAGAACTTGTGGAGATATTTGTCAACAAATCGTGACAAACACTGATAAGCGAGTGCTTCATTGTTGAAATGCAGGCTGAGGAACGGCGCACACAACGAGTCCAAGCCCTGAAAACAGCAATGCTAATACTATATAAGTTTGCACTATATCATGATTTAATCCTAGGCACAGATACGGAAATATCTTGACACTAAATTCACACTAAGGCATGCAGTGCAAGAAAGCAAGAGTAAAAGACCGAAACACCCAGAAAGTTGTGGCGCCAATAACATGGTTTGCATATTTGGGTACGAAAGGTGGTGCATTGATCCGTATCGTGCAATGATGAGTCCCTAAAGAAAGTCGAAGCATCGGAGGAAAAGCCTATATCAGGAGAAGCAGATTATATAGAAATCTATAGATTTTTCCATTTTTTTAAAAATAATATAAATATAGTATTTACTTACAAACTATTCTATTAAACCAATATGTATATATATATATATATATATATATATATATATATATATATATATATATATATATATCAAAAATAATCACTGCGCCTCTTAGACGATGACGAGAAATACGAGGAAGACGTGTCGATTATCGCGAAGCAATGCTTGAAACCATGAAAATGGAGCTAGAACACTTTGAAAACGCGATTTGAAGGAGAGCTTCAATCACCGATCAACCACTTCAAGGAATGCATACAGGAATTGGTAGAAATTATGTCAATATCTAAATAAAAATTACACTTTCAAAAAATCTGTCTGTATTTTTCCATAGTAATAAAAAAAACAACTTTGCTAGGTTTGTACGTATATACATGTACGATATGTTGACTGTGTCTGTTTGTTTATGCTATTAAACTACCACAAGTAAATAAATGCCTGCTCAAATTCTTGTTTATAACCAGAACTGGTTTTCGCAAAAGCGTCACAGTTAGGTCGATTGTGTGCCCGTCTTCGAGACGTTGTGGTTCTCTCACCACGATGTGACGCTGTGGTCAACAACCACTGACCTGCCAATAAACGTACTGCGGATGGGAGGCCACCCACGCCTTGAGAAGCCGGCGAAACTTGGCATGCGCCGTAGGCGAACTCAGCAACGGATCGTACTGATGGCAGCGCGGGATGTCGACGTCGATCTGGCGATCCATCGAACAGGCACTGTCCTTGTCCACCTCAGCGAACTCCGCTTGATAGTCACCCTGCGCGCCCAACAGCGCCGCCCACACGTGGCCGCGAAAGTACGGCGGAATGTCGATTTCCGCCTCTACCCGAATGGTTCGCCCGGTCAGCGGGTAGAGCTCGACGAGCTGGCGAAATCGGAACATCCTCCGTATCTGGTAGTCCATGTCACGTTCGCGTATCACCAGCGGCAGCTCGGAGGCCGTCTTCGTCGTGAGGCTCTCGGCGCGGGCGCGTCCACCACCACCACCACCGGATCGCGCTGCGCCGTCGGGAACGCTCGCCGAGTCGTCACAGAACTCCTCGTAGAGAACGCTGATCGAGTTGAACATGATGCTCGGTTCGACCGACTTGAGGCGCTCACGTAGCGGCTCCATAGGCAGACGAAGAACCGTGTCCCGGTAGAAGTACGACGAGTCCCGACTCGCACCGCAATCTTCGCCCTCAAGTAGGGTCAACTTCGGAAGGCCGAAAATGGCCGCTTTGCTTCGGATGTAGTCTCGCTGTTTCGATACTTCGGCAAGCGCGTCTCCGCCTAGAAAATCAGCAATAAGGAAATGCAGTGGAGAGCTGACGCTATTGAACGAAATCATCTTGAACGAATTTACTTTTGGTATAAATATTCGAGCATGAGGAAGAAGTGAACTACGGAGTGTCCCATGCAGATACTAATCACTTAAAGTACGATATGAGCAAATTCCGCTGCAAGCTTCACTTCTACCCCACAAGTTCCAGGCCTCGTCTAGTTTGTTGTACTCTTGTTTCGTTAAAAATACTCATACATACTGGTCGAATCCAAAAGAATGTTTCATAAATCGTGCGTAGGAGCACACAAAAGCACACGTACCTGTCAACTTCCAGAAATAGTAGAGTTCATATACGTTGAGAACCTCCCAAGCCTTGGGCAACTGTGAACTATTGGTGATGCGTTCCTCAGCCTGATCGCTGCTACACCCGATGAGTTCATGAGGAGGTAGTCCTTTACGCGGCCTCTCCAACAGCTGCACCTGAACATTATGACAGTAGGGACGAGCGAGCAGTTGCTCCGCCGAAGGTCGCTCGCTGAGCGCGACCGTTAGGCAAGCCTCGATGGCGTCGCGGACGTCCTCCTTCAGACAGAGGTACTCGTAGACGAGCTTGTGCGACTCGAGTATGCACATGACCGGCTTGGCGCTCGACGCGCACCTGAGCACGAGGCGAATCTGCTCCTCGAGCTCACAGTTAAAGATCTCCTTTCGGAGCGCCAGCTCGAGCAGAACGATACCCAGCGACCAGACGTCGGTCTTGGGCGAGTGCGGGCCGCGACGGTCGAGCAGCACCTCGGGCGGCAGGTACTTGGGCAGGCCGATCGGGAACGGCACACAGGCGCCGTGCTCAGTGACGTGATACGTGCCGTAGCCGGCCAGCTTCACGTGGAGCGCGTCGGTCAGCTGGATGCTCTCGAGCGACAGCGAGTGGTGCACGAGACCGGACGCGTGCACGTAGGCGAGCGCGTGCAGCGACTCGAAGAAGACTCGGCGCACGATCTGCGCGTAGTCTTCGCGGCCGTCGAAGTGCTCGAAGCTGTTGATCTCGGCCGTCGGGCTGCGTTCGGACGCCAACAGCCGCCGACAGTTGCGTTCGTAGTGCTCGCTGACGATGACGACGCGTTCGTGTTTGCCGCGCTGCAGGTCGAGGTAGGCCGCCAGACACGGATGGGTGAGCGTCTTCAGAAACTGGAAGCGGCCGAGAATCCGGACGGAGTTGGGCGTCAGAGGCAGTCCGTTGTTGCCGCACGTGTTGCGGGCGTGCGGAGACGCGAGAAACGAGTGCACGGCCAGCGACAGGCCGGGAGAGGCCAACGGAGCGGGATACTGCACGCTGCTCGTCGCTCTCGTTCGCATCGTGGGCATCGTCGCCGGCGCCGCCATTGCTACCGCTGGTATTGTTCTGGTTGTCGTCGTTCACCTGTTATCGATGATCGACGAACTCGTCCCATTGCCCGCCATTGTTAACCGTTCCTCGGATTAACATTGGCGACACCGACGATGACGGAGCCGGCAGCCTCCGACGTCGCTCGAAGCCGCATCTTCCAGCCGATGATCACCCGTAGTGGATCAACGATCCTGTACATACATCATATAGGCGCACGCGCAAATTAATGCATCTGCATGCATGTAGACATATTGATATATATATATATATATATATATATATATATATATATATATATATATATATTTATATATATATATATATATATATATATATATATTTATAAATATATATATATATATATACATATTCACATTATACATGCGTGTATATATATATATATATACACACATATTCACATTATACATAGGTGTATATATATATATATATATATATATATATTACTAACTCATCATTGTGTCTGTATATGCACTATACGTATATAAGCGACCGAAGATGGACTAGAAAAGCTATAATTGTAATAATCAGAATAATAGAGGATTACACACACAACTTCTCAGCTTGTCTGCAGCTTCATTTAACCAATCTCGTTTCTCAATATCACATCTCGGTGCCACATAGTGGAACAAGCTCGCCCCAGATGTGCGCGCAACCTCTTCTTTGACACAATATGCTAGCAAACAAAATGCTAGGCAATACTATTTAGGCACCTCTTACTCTAATATAAGCCGAACGTGATCGTAATCATAATGACAGTAAATACAATGATAAGAAAGAAGACATGCAATGCAATATAAACACTCCATACTAGCCTTTGATTGCTTTGAGGAGCTGTGAACCTCTGTATAAGTGTAAACCAATCAGAGAGCATAATAAAAACCTAGATAGCTCTATCTAACGACATCATTCGTAGAACAGCGGAGCGAACAAGTAGCGCGGCTGCTAGCAAAACAGAACAACACCCACCAACACCAAACAACAACAACCTCACCGACGACAACCGCCACCAAGGAGAGATAGAGAAATACACCTCCACCATCAACCGGAGTTATATACATATATCAATCTACACTGCACTTATGCGTATGAATCGCCCCATCAGCACCAACAACCACACCAGTGACTGGAGCGGGCGGACAGCCCAACCCAACCAACCTACTTGGTTTGGCGCAGAGGTGGCGGATGACTCCGTTGTTTCCTCCCTTTGCTCTGTTGCGATTATGATTGTGATGCTGTGATGCTTGTCATTATGATTATTATTATTATTATTATTATAACTGTGTTATCCGTCCGTCATCTGTGTTGTCTGTTGATTCGTCGTTCGCTGTCCAGAAGAGCCAGTGCGAGCAAGCGACGACTGATTTAGTGGAGTGAATCGAGTGTGAGAGCATTACGGCTGTAACTGCGAGAGTAGCGCGGGAGAAGGCCACCGAGAGAAGGGTCGCGCGCTGATGCGTAGTCAAGCTGGCATAGAAGCTTGTTGCCGCAGGCGGATAACGGTTGGGGCACTTGATAATTATAGTGCTAGGCGTTCAAATAATGCCTTGAACTAGCCTCGACTCGAGACCGTTAATAGATACGGTAAGTTGGTTTGTTTGTTCATTAGGTAGTGAGTTGGTCAATTCGGTAGTGAGTTTGTTGGTTAGCTGGAATTGATAAGTCTAAGCTTGAATGGGGGAGGTTTGGGGTTAGTGGGTATGTATGATCTCGATGGAACCCAATCTTGCCAGCCGGAAAAAGTCCCATACTTCTCCGAGTTCTGTCGTGCCGGAACACGTCTGTTGAGGCATCTCTTGTCGTTTATCGAGTGTAAAGGAGGCCGATTACACTTCTATGAGATACAAATAGCATGTTTCAATCAAGGCTATATTGGATCCTACGAATGTATACGATACTCAACCTGGTTCTGTTTTTAGTAAAGTTCAAAGCGTAGAGTTGTTATGTATAGAAGCAGCAAATCGTAAGCGAACGAACTTCGCATTATTGCGAACTGTATGCATGTAATATGTAAATAATGTACATTCTGTTGTATAGAGTTTTCACTTAACGTAGTACCGTAATCGCAAATAGGTTTCTGAACTTAATGCATACGCTAAAGGTTAATCGAACGACCGTATGCACAACTGATAAGCGAGCCTTCATTTATGAGACCTAAACAATTTTATAGGGACGTAGCTGAATCTTTTCCAACCAACCACGGTTGGATTCTCTCCAGAGTGTCCGCGTGTGTAACCTCCCAGAACTGCATTATAGGCAAGAACTTCAGACACCTTAATAAGATTTTAAATTCGAGTCCTTTCTATATAGGACCGTCGAAGCTATTTTGTTCCCGGCTCTATGGTGTTTCCTCGTTTTTTTGGAAATACTGCACCTTTATATGGGCTTTTTGCTTGACAACAAGTTCTTGTGACTGCATGGAATCACCAAACCAACGTGTATCAGCTTGCTATTAGTTCTCCATACCACGCCGCCACTACCATCACGGTATCCCGGATTGCTCAGAATACACATTTTCACATTTGTTTCTGTGGCGGCTTTTTTTAACAAGGTAATTTATTGTGTACACATTTACAACATTATGTTGTTTCATATATTTACAAATATTTGCAAGGAGTCTATAGTAATGTAAACCTACTACAGTTACAGTTAAACCTACTACAGTGTTGGTAAAAAGTTGCAGCCGGAATAAAATTCCTTGTGTTTACCTCTATGCGAGAGTCTATTTAGGAAGACTAGTGTACCCATTCTTAACGGGGTAATAGATATGACTTTAAATTCTCCTTGAAGTTGTTTAAGGATTTCAAACAACGCAAGCTAACTGGAAGAGTGTTCCACTCTCTGACAGCTCGTACGCCAAAAGCTTGGCTGCCCGTGTTGCTTCGATGCATGCGGATCTTCAGTGTGACCGTGTTAGATGCCCTGGTGTAGTATCCACCACCCTAACGACCGGACGACGACCGATACGAGTTCGCCATTCTCTCGCTCAAACAACACACGTCTTCTGCCTGGCTCGAACAAACGACTACTAACTCATTTATTCTCATGCCTCCTTATATACTCACAGATTGCCCGCACATTTAGTGACTTCCCGCGTCTTCGCTAGTAGGGTGGCGGCATCTTCTAATTGGCGCCATGTATTTAGCTTGCTTGGGCATTGCCGCTAACCGACGCTGTCTATGCCCGCGCTGCTTAACGGACACTGCTATCCTACATTCTCCCCCCCCCCCTTCGGAGGCTTGCTTTGAATTCTATCCCGTCTTTACTCACGAACTCCCGTAAATGGCTTGGTGCGCGTCTAACCCGCCGTGGACGTCCTTCAGAGCGGTGCGCTGTCGTCTTCATGTTCATCATGTGGCGCACCCGGCGGCGGCTGGCCTCCGTATACTGACCCAGTCGCCGGGCACGACCGCACAAACCTGGTTCCGACTGCCGTTCTTCTCCCGTCTGCGTGCTCCTTCGGTTCGTCCACTCGCGCTCGCTCATCCTCATGTGCATCCTCCGCCGCCTCCAGGCATTCGCCGTTGGCCCAACGATCCCAGCGGATGAAATGCACACTACCCAAACTGATTCCCAAGGCCTCCGATATCTCCTTAATGTTTACTCGTTTATCTGCGGCAACGATTGTCCGCACTTTTTCCACGTTTTCCTCATCAGTTGCCGTTTTTGGGCGTCCTGAACGTAGTTCATCCTCGGTGCTCCTGCGACCTCATTTTAACTCATTAATCCAGTTGGAAACAGTGGCAAAATATGGCGCAGAGTCACCGTACACCTCGTCTAACTCAGTTTTCACTTGGGTCGCATTCCAACTTTTGAAATAAAAACGCTTGATAACCACTCGAAACTATTTTTTTCTCAATTTTTCAAAATCACGCCGATACGTTGCACGGGAAAAGCGATCAAACGAAATCGCAACGGCCAATCACCATAATATTTTGACTGCTAGCATTCGAAAAGTTGCCGTTTCCAATAGCGGTGAAAGCGCGAAAAAAATCGAATTCTGAAAAGCTCATTTTAAGAACTTGTAGAACTACCTGTATATATGTACGTGGCAATGGGAAGGTGATTAGCAAGATCGCGTTAACCGCTAGTTTCAAGGCACTGCTGCTCCAATACATAACACGTTGTCGCGAAAATGGATGTGCGAAGCGCATCGTCTCTTCGTAGCGAGGTTTAAACAATTTAATAAACCCGAGCATACTTCGTTCTGGAGGTCCAATCTCTCCAGTTTCCCATCTGCCGCATTGTGTTTTAAGAAAGTTCATCGTAAGGACTGGCAAAAAAATTCGCGAAAAACGAAGCCATTAAGTTTCGCCGTTGATGTCAATTAGCTGCAGCAGACGTTATACCCTGCGGTAACCAACCCCTGGAGTTTGTCAACTCTTCCTGTACTTGGGTCTGAGACTACACTATATGGGAACGACCTTTACTTAGCACATCGGCTATTCACACAGAGGTGAGAGACCAAAGATTGTCTCTGAGTGCGAAAATGCGTCTTTTTGGGCTTAAAATTTTACCAGTGTTAAGCTACGGCCTTGGCAAAGTGTGGGTCTATCTTTCAGAGACAAATGTTGCCCAGCTAGAAATATGCACAACATAGATTGTAACGATGCAATCAAATCGAATCGCCACCAGATGTAACGCCAAATGTTTGTTACGCTAAGTCAACTGGGGAATGTCATTTTTAGAGGAGACCTTAGCACAATTGCGATGTACTTCCGTTCACAAGAATTCGGAACAACAACAGATCTAGTGGCGAAGGTAAAGCAATGTTTTTAACTTGCATTCAGTCAAGCAAAACTCACGTGCTTAATGTTGGCCTTAATTATTATATATTTGGCTACTAGCACACAATCAAGGTTGCACTATATCATTTAGGTGCTACATTTTGGAACCAATTGTCTAGTAGGACACTTGTATAATTTAATTAATTCAAAAGCGCTGCAAGAACGCACTATCTTATCTTTTTTTTAGAGGACAACCTGAAAAATGCGGTTGCACACACAAACACCACGCTAGGGCTACTTTCTGCAGGCGCGAGTCGGTAGTGTGGGACTCCAATCTACTTACAACTAGTCATGTCCCCGTCCTCCCCAACTGTTTGCGCATACCATCAAACAGTCAGGGGGGGTCTACTGCCCTTGGCTGTTGTGTTACCTGGGAGCCAAGGGGAGGCGCTAGCGAATAAAGATGGACCTTCACGATTCTAAACAGGAAGGACTGAAAATCCCCGTGACCTATGAGGACCTAGGTGGTGCAGAATGTTAGTTCTCCCCAAAGTCGGTTGAGCTAGCCTCTGATGTTTGGGATCAGGATGAAAAGGCTGGCGCCAGGAGCACCCCGTTGAAGACCATCCCACCACTCCTGCCGAAGGTCGATTGTGCGCTGATGTTCCTCGTCTTTTTTGGGGTCGGAGTTATACCATAAGCGGCGGCGCTCGTCTGCACTTAGATCTCACGGAATCGTTCCGGCAAGAACAAGAGTCGCAGCTGCCCTAACCGTCCTGTACGCCGCGATTATCTTGAGGGTTCCGACCCTCTGAACCAGGTTCAGGCGAGGCCTGTTCACGTCGAATTTTAGTGTATCGGTGGGCCAGGCTAGAGCTCCGAACAGGGCGACTGAGTCGGCCGCGGACATAATGATTTGTTTTCTCAGCTGCCGTAGTCCATAAGCATTGGGCATGAGACCTGCGAAGCTATTGGCTGCCTTCGTTGCCTTCTCCGTCATTCGCCACACGTGTTCACTACCACGGAGACCCCTGTCAACCGGGCCAACGGGTAACCCCGAGGTACCTTACATTGTTGATGAGTGCGATCTCCTGGGCTTCTAGCAGAGGTGAAGGGCAGAGCATTTTATCCGGCGCTTGGAAGGGGCGAGAACAAGCCCCGCCGTTTGCATCCAGCTGGCGAAGTCGGCAAGTGCCTCGTTCGCACGACTCTGCAGCAGGTCCGGGGGTTGAGCCTGGACGGTTAAAACCGTTTCGTGGGACTGGATCGTCCTTTAAAGGTAGTTGGCTCGTGCATTTATCATGTCGCTATTGCAAACTGTGAACAATTGACAGAGCACGTTGTCGGTGGCTTTACAAACGGACTGTACACAGGGAGACGCTGCAGCGGTGGCAGGAAAATTATAAGAGGAGGAAAAATTATAAGAATCTCGAAGGGACGCCTACTTCGAGAAACAGTTTGTGGCTGTCAGTAATCGGCCTGCAAAACTGTGGGCGTGTGTTAATGAAATCTACGGTCGTGGTAAACGAAAGGCGACAATACCAAAGCGTCTGCTAGTCGAAGGCCAAGAGCTCGGGGAGGCCCAGGAAGTGATAGACGCACTAAACGAGTTTTCCACCTCAATCGGTGCTAAAACCGCTGCTGGGCTTTCCCTACAGGAGAAGGTGGATGACGCTATTTTGGGCATGTGGAGCTCCGAGCCTAATGCATTTTCCTTTAGTGCTATCACAGCTCAGGAGCTGCACTGCACTGCAAAAGGTGCGAAGTCGGATCTATTTGATGCCGGGGGAAACGTGCCTGGTCGATTACAGTTGAATTTAACCTACGCGTTATCAGTCCCTCTAGCTGTGATCTTCAACATGTCCATCAGGACCGGGGTGCCTAAAGGCAACAGCGGTAATCCCGCTATACAATCGCACGGGCGATAAGAACCAACATGGAAACTATCGACCGATATCGCTGGTGTCAGTAATATCTAAGGTACTCGAGAGACTTATTAAGAAGCAGCTCGAGGAATATTTAAACACGAGCAATTTTCTTTTTAAGAACCCATTTGGTTTTAGGGAGTCGCGATTAGCGGAGTTGGCTCGAAACTATATCTGGTAAGAATAGTCAAAGCTGCTGAGAACGGGAAAATGTGTCCGAGAGCATTCCTTAACGTAGTAGGCCTTTGACTGTCTTGACCACTCTATAATTTTCAAGATGCTGCGAGAAATGGGTTGCGCATCGGGTGTAACCGCCTGGTCTAAGTCGCACTTCGGCGGACGTAAGCAGTTTGTATCGGCGGGGGGCTTGAACTCCACCCCTGGAATTCTCTCGATTGGGACTCACCAGGTGTCGGTTCTTGGCCCCTTAGTCTTCATAATCTACATACATTTCATCCTGCGTGGCATTGAGAGAAAGATAGAGTGTCGCCCAGTGGTATGCGCATGATACAGCTCTGCTGCTCCGCACCTGACCTGCTTAGTTCTCAAACGGTTAAGTTAATTCTAGGCATGTGGAGACTGGTATCGAGATGGCAATGTTATATTTCAAACTGTTTGGCCTTGTCGTAAATCCGATTAAGACGAAACTCGTCTTGTTTCACCCACATCAGCGGGCATCGTTGAGGTTGAAACCGGACGCGGCTAATATATCACCCCAAGTGGGCGGTACCTCCCGGTCGAGAAGTGAAATGCCTCGGTTATACGCCTCATGAGAACACGAATTCAGACAGTCACGTTCGGCTGAGCGTTAGGATCCGCTGTGCTTTCGTGGCATCGCTGGCCCGTCTGAGGAAGGCCAAGGTCTCCCGCGTTGTTCTGGTCCCTATCTACAGCGCGCTTCTGAAACCGATTCCCACGTACGGAATCACTATATGGGGCGCTACCTAATCGGGAGCCCTGCACTCGTTACGGGTAATCCAGACGAATGCGGTGCGAGCCACTGGTCTGTCTTGTCGGGACCACGTGCCGCCATGGTACGGCAGACTCGGACTACTCAAACCCGATCAAATAACACCCCTAAATTTAGCCGTGCTAGCCCATAAGATGGTTAAACGCAAACTACCTCCAGATTGCGAGTTCGAATTCCAATTGACCTGCAGGTCTCAGCGATATGAAGGCCAACTGAGGGTTGCCAGATTCAGATTGACCTTAACGCAGCATTCTCTAGCCTGCATGCTGCCAAAAGTATGGAACGAGCTATCGCAGGACCTCCGAAATGCGGAGCGGGTCGGCGTTTTAAAAACACGTTTGATAATGGAACTAAATGCAGAAAACAAGGGTTCTTAATTTTTCTGTAAATTGTTGACATTGGACAAAATACATATATATATATATATATATATATATATATAAACGTTCATACATTTACATTAAAGCATTTCAAATAGACATAGATTAACCCGATATAAATTGCAACACACTAAATTAAAATATTTAAATTCAACATTTATTTCACCATAACATTCAAGCCAATTATGTTTATTTGACTCAAATGAAGTATAAAATACGTTTTAATTGTCTTTATAATATTTTATCCTCGTCATTCATCTAAAGAGAGAAATAGTTCAACGATTTGTGTTCCAGCGCTGCGCATTCCACTGCATGGCACTCGGCACACTTCTGCAGGTAGAACTGGCAGATGCAAATGTCGTACTACAAATATCGTAATACACACATATCGTGGATGGCGGCGTTTGGCCAAACCATTTAGTGATAACCAGGCGACTGTCACATATAGGATCAGACCAAAAGTGCAAAGCATTGAAGAAGTCCAAAATGCCGACCTCCCGGTTGGCCTCTTCGACTTTAGCTTCGTACTCCGAAATAAGACATTAGACGTAGGGTACTCTTCGCGACATCTTCAGTCTTATTCAGATTGCTTGGGTAGGTTGTGGACAGTCTGACATGACACACACAAAGCGGCTCCTCGATCGCGACCATCAAAATTTGTAAGTAGAGTAAAAAGTAGTTGGTTCAGTAAGACCTTACAATATAAAATTGACTTTGGATAATGAGTGCGCTCTACAAATTGCCGTACACACAAGTGTGTGATAGCATTTACTATCACATTTTAGAATTTGCAAATGTGTAATTCAATATTAAAATAGCTTGGCTTCGTACGTATAGTATATATGTAATAGTGCCAAGCTATTCGGTCGATTAGCGAGCGATTCCTTTGCAAGCCTATTTGTATTCTTATTTCCCTAAAGAAAAGGCCGGGCCAGCAGTTAAGTTCTCAACTACAAAATGTCTATTGCCTCTAAATGTTCGATATCAGTCGAGCACATCGTGCGCAATTTGAAAGTCTGAATACAGGCATAGCAGAGTTTCAGCCTGCCAAGTGTTTTTAAATCGCCTGGGGACAATTCTGGTGCCAATGTAAGAAGACAATTGATGGAGACAATTCTGGTGCAAATGTAGGAAGAAAAAAGGTGTACCTGTAGTGCAAGAAATTTCATTAAGCAATATAGAGCTAGTTTAGAATCAAACATTTGAATACTGCTTAATAGATTAACTGCAGGGATTATTTTTCCATTTAATCCAGTTTTCTTCGAACAATTTTGCAGTTTTCATTAAGGCAGAACTGTTACGAGATTTCGCTAGAATAACTAAATTATCGACATAACATATATAATGGAATTAGATGTAGTAATAAATACAGTATATAGGTCTGTAAGTCCAGTTATATTATAATTCCTATGTATTGTTATTAAAATTAATAATTACTGACTTTGAAACACGCCGGGGCCAAGCAACATGTTCCCTTTACCACTGCCCAAAGGGCGCGGCATGACATAGGCGTCCGGATGCATCGCAATCCTCGACGGACTCCATGACGACTTCTGGCAGGGAAGCGGCTAATCCCAGCGAAGCGGCATCCAGGAACCACACGGATAAGAAAAACAAGTTGGTGGGCAGACTGCTTAACTACACGGCCAATAGGAAAAAACCTAGACAGCGTGCTTAATAGTCTGGCGGAGGAGCTCCGGGTCGCCGTGAAGAACGTGGAAGACACAAAGAAGGATGTCGGCACCTGCATCGCTCCCCAGACCACTGACTCCGGGTGCCAATGCACACCCAACGACTGTGCACTGGATCGGCGGGCCCACAGAAAAGCTAATTTTATCGACACTTGCAATACCTGGCCACCAGCTGCCTACACGAGGGTAACATACCTCGGGGCCAGTGTGCGGGGGGGTAGATCCCCAAGGAGACTCTGAAGGAGAGTCCCCTTCGGATCTTGGTGACCAGGGAGCATGACCCCTTCGTCAAAGCGGTTTGGCGAAGCTTGGTCTGCCAATTCCAGGGACTTGCCGAGGAGGCCACGAACAAGACTGGTGTAGTCCTGTCTCGTCGTATAAGCGGGACAGGGGACGGCGACAGTGGCGCTCCGACTTCCCAAGGATGAAATGCCAATCCAGAATAAGGACCTCCTGGATCAAGCGTTAGCAAAGGTGAAGATCCTCGCGAGGTCAAGGAACCTTAGACCTATCATCCGCCACATAAAAAAAACTATGGGGGGAACAAAGGGAAATTGGAAAACTTCTCGAGTGTCTAGCCCGAGCACAAGGCCTATGCCTCTCCGTCGCCCCCACGACCCGAAGGAAGACATCAGACCGCGTGAAGAGGAGCAAACCCAGCTTCACAACTACCTTCCTTCTACAAAAGAGAAAAGGCAAAACTAACGCGGACATACTCAGGGCGCTCGGCAGTAGGATAGACCCCAACACACTCAACATCAGGTTCAACCAACGAAGACGTGCGGCTGGTGGTAGCGGAGGTGGCACCTACTGGCGATCGACCCTATCCTCAAAAGAGTAACCGGTCGATGAACAGCCCTGGTCTGAGTGGCCCCGGCTGAAGCAGGCAAGATCCCCGGTTGAATCAGGCAAGATCCTGGGCGAGCAAATCTAATTAGGGTGGTCCTCGTGCCACATTTCGAATGAATCAACGTCCCAACGTGTTAAGTGTGTCAACGAGTGGGGCACTCCACCTTTTCATGCATCTTTGAGACAATCAAAACAAAGCGCTGTCACAAATGCTGCGCCGCGAAAACCATCCGCTACAAGTGCGGACCACAGAGCCAACGACGCTGTATGGCCGAAGTTCTAAGAACAACTGGAGGAACTTCGTCGCCGCGGCAGCCGGCCCAACACTCGACCGGCGCCTGCGCTCTCACCCCGGAGACAAACGCCCTGCCGTGCAGCTGCTCGATTCACTCGCGAAGGGTTCACCCCAGTCACCCAGAGGGGCCACAAGAGGGCACAAGGATCACCCCTTGTGGACCCCCGGGGCTTCTAAAACCTTCAACACTCAGTGTTTTCTTACACTAAGAAATGTCGCATGTTCTTAAATCCCCATAGCTGAACTGCAACCGCAGTAGGGCTGCTCACGCGATGCTTGAGGAGGTCAGCGGCAGGTCCAGAGCAGTCGATTATGTTATTTGCGGCCCCGGTGTGGCCACTAACCGCACTGACTCCGGCCCGCAGCAGGGCGCTGATACGCAAGACCCAACGCATTGCGGCTTTACGGATTACGATGTCCTGCGAGACGGTCAGCACGGCGGCTGTCCTTGTACTGGCTGGTACTATCTCTTGGGATCTCAAGGCCGACGAACGTCGTCGCTTGTGGACGGAACCGGTAAGCAATAAGGAAGAAGAAAGGGAAAAAACTTTGGTTTCTTGGCAAAATGAATGGGACGGAGCACCTGGGGCCCGTGTAAAGGCTCTGATTCTGGACATTAAGGCGTGGATTAACCGGCCCGGCGGCAAGTTGACACACCGCGTGACTCAAGTGCTGACAGGGCATGGCAACTTCGAATAGGAAAAACAGAAACGCCACCGTGCAAGCACTGTGAAAGAACAACGGAGGACACGCCGGAACACACAATATTGCTGTGCCCGGCGTGGGCTTCATTACGCACGGACTTAACCACAGCAAGTGACGGCAGTCTTAAAAAGCTGATATACTTTCATATGAACTCACGTGATGACTGGGATCTTATAGCTCGTACAATCGAACGTATTATGCACGCCAAAGAAAAAAAGAATCGTTTTTACTTGACAAGGCCCGTGAGGCACTCCAGGGCAGCTAAGATAAGGACGCTACTATTCAACCCCCTCAATTGTTTGAAGTATTGCTTGCGCAGTTCCCAGTTTTTGAGTGGGGATGGAGACATGACTGGTTTTTTGTGGGTTGGAGCCACTCTACCGGCCCACATTTCCAGCTGCGCTTTCCTGCCGTGGTGTCCGTGTGTGCGAACCGCATTTTCCAGTTAGTCTCTCTAAAAAAAAAGCAGGTCTACATCAGACGTGCTGCTCGTCAGCGAGCTCAACGTCCGATGGGCAGAAAAGCGCCGCTCGGACCGGCTCGCGAAATGCCGAAATAGCAACAAGCATCATACTTGGTCGCTGCTGTGAATTTCGGAACGCAGCTATGGCTTTACTTGGATTGGCGTGGCAAAAGTTGGGTGTTTTTACTCATTCTACTGTAGCCCCAACGTTCTGCTTGAAGATCTTATTAGAAGACATCTTAAAAGGCCTAGCCGCATCATTTAACTAATGTGTAATAATAAAAGGCGATTTTATTGCCTCTTCCAGCGCCTGGAGCTTTTCGCTACCAATCGGAGGGAAAACTGTCACGCGCCGCACAGAAGCCCACCGGATTTTTAACTGGAGGGTTCTATTTGACGATGAATCATTAACTAAATAATAAATCATCGAATTCTACGTGACGACCAGCCGCAGGGGTTAACCCGCTTGCCTACGCTGATGACTTCGTGCTAGCCGTCCGTTGTGTGTTTCTATCGGGAGTTTACACATCTGACTAACTTTCTATTGGCGTGTGAAGGTACCCACAGCACGCGTAAATCGCGCGCTCAGAAAGAGAGTCATAGTTACTCCCGACATCGCCCAATGAGTGCAAGCGGCGGGGCTTGTCTTCGCCTCTGCTAGAAGTGAGGCGTAACTCCTGGTGGGTCAGAAAAGATGCCCCGCTTTTTAACTCGGCCTAGAAGACTAGGAGATTGCGCTCGTTAACAACGTAAGGTATCTCGGGGTTACCCTTGACGGAGGTCTCCGTAGAACTGAACACGTGCGGCGGGTGACGAAGAAGGCAACAAAAACAGCCAATTACTTCGCACTCTTCATGCCCAATACCGACGGGCCACGGCAGCTGAGAAGACAAATAATTATGTCCGTGACCGTGTCAGTCCCGCTGACACATTAAAGTTCCGCAAATCGGACTTGCCTGCGTGGTCGGAGCCATCACGGTATTTGCAGCGTACAGGACGGTTAGCGCAGCGGTGGCTTTCTGAAGACAGCCGAGCTCCGCTCATGGGATAACCCCGACCTCAAAAACACGAGAAACGTCACCGCACAATCGACCTCTAGCACAAGGGATGGACTACAGCAGGGTGCTCAAGGCGCAAGCCTCCGCACTCTGATCTCAAACATCAGAGGCTGACTCAACCGACCTAGGGGACACCTTATATTCGACACCCTCATGTCCTCACAGATAACGGCGACTTCCAGTCCTACCTAATTAGGATCGGGAAGGCCCCCAGCCGCACGTGCGTCGACTGCGGCGATGGACTCGAGGACATCCCGAAATACACCGTGTTGAGATGTCCAGCATGGGCGGACCAGCGCACACATCTACTAGAGCCTTTAAGGAACAAGACAGGTTTTAACCTACATGGCATCATCAAAAAAATGACGGAATCAACATCTTACTGGTTCGAAGCTTTACCGAGCAAGGTGGCTTAGTGGCAATGCCTTTGCCTTGCATTCGGGAGGACTGGGTTCGAGACCCAGACCGGCCACTCTTAAATTGGTTTGCATGGTTTCCAATTTAGACAAGGTAAATGCCGGCGTGGAATAAACTTAGCCATGACATGAAAAATCCGTACACGGGCAATTGCCTTACGGGAAAATCAAAAAAAAAAAGCTTCAAAAGTTTTTAAAGATTTTTCCACAGGATTAGGCAAGGACCACCCTCCTAATTCGCCCACGGCTTCCCGTGGCTCCCGAGGGCGTGCCCACCAAGGGTTGTAGGCTTGCATTTTGCAGCCTCCTTAGGCTAGACCGATCATTTGTATCACGGGTGTTCAAATGTAGTAGCCGCCGTGTTTGCCCAAAATATGTTGTCGCTTGTATGTCATGAGTAATATTAAAAAGTGCGAACGTTATACCTAACATTCTGTGCAACTTGTCTGGTAGGCGGTCCCGTGTAGAGCAATTGCACTCAGTTTGAGAGTCAATAACAGCAGCAGATGTAATAATTATTCTATTGGGAGGGCGATATGACAAATGCAACTGCAAAGATCGTGCCTTTAAAATTCGTTCATATCCTATGAAGGAAGCTTGTGAGTGCTCTGCATCTGCGTCTTTCCTTGGGTCAGTTGCATCTTCTTTCCGTTTAAAAATCGACTGTAAAGAGATTTTCCGCTACTCTTGGCAGATCTGGGCTTGTCGACGACATTCATTGCCTAGCTTTGTCAAAACAAGACAAACAACGTCAATGTTGAGCTTCAAATGCTTATTAAACATAAGATACCATGTCCTCACGAATTTCCGGTTTGCCTCGACACAACTGCAAATGACTTCGATCTTAGTAAAACCGAAAACTTATGTAATTTTTTTTATTTGCTTGACTATTTCACTGACAGGGTTTAGGTTACTAAAAATAGGTGATTCATCTCTAAAGTATAGCATAGTCTTAATAAATTATCTGCGGCAAGTGAGCTCACTTTCTCACTCTTATTATTATTATTCCTTAATAATTATCTTACATCGGAAACACACATGCTTTGATCAACAACGTGTAAATCTGGCTATCCACTTGTGTGTGGGTTTGATGGCACTGGCCTTCTTGGAAGAAGTAGTCATGATTTCTGCACGCTTGCAAAGCTTAACTTAATGCGATGACGTTCCTCGTACTACCGCTTCCTCGTGTGCTTCACATGTGGAAATCTTTTTTTCAGTTCAGTCAACTAAAGGCTCTGTGTTCAATTACCTCATTAATATAAACTAGAAAATCAAAATAATATTGACAGTAACAATGCAACTTTTGCCTTTTTCTAAGTCATGCGAGTTGTTGCTGGTAGATGATGAGCCAGGTCGGTAGACTAGTAAAATAGGGGGAAGGGTTGAGAGTTATTTACCGGGTAAGTGTCGACGGGGCAAATTCCACTCGTCGGGGTTGAATTCCACATTGCCCTATATGGATTGATATATATATATATATATATATATGTATATGGGGGATACGGAGACAAACATCTGCCGACAGGGTTGCGGTAGGGCTGTAGAGTGATTTTGGGACGTCAAGACAAATTGACGTCACAAAATTTAACACGTTTATTAAATTTACATAGTCCTTCTTAAATGAGAAAAAAATTACACTCACTAGAAACTGAGGTAGATATAATCGCGTTAGGGGGTCACTTTGTCGTTTACACGTTCATTCTGTTGCAGCTGCAGGTTTCGAGAATTCACGAGATACCCGCTCAACTAGTGCGCAATGGACAACAACCCACTCAATTCGGATTCTTGTCTCGATCTTGATTCGGCAATTCGGGGTTGTAGGGAACAAAAAAAAATAACAATAATAATAAATAATAATAATGCTCTTCATAATCTTGGCCGTTACATACGCGGTTACAGCTGTAGCCGGCCAGAAGTTGACGAGTTTCGCGGGCTGCATCCACCAACAACAAACACAACAGTACCAACAAACAACAGTAATAGCAAGGACATCAGCAACAGCAGAGCGGTGCAAGCCAGAAAAATTAACGTTTAGTCAATTATCACATTTGCTTCGTTCCTGCACAGAAGTATGCATTGATTGATGTATTAATTATTCGTTTGGCGTGTATACCTATGGACACATGTCATCATTTTATATTAGGGGCGCTTAGAGCGGGAGCATATATATATATATATATATATATACCTACCCATCTATACTACGCATGCATATAACCGTTTAGTACACTCTCAGCTGCTTCAGCAGTGGTTGAAGTAAATTTAGTAGTTGTTGTAGTAGTAGTAGTAGTCATCGAAGTAGAGCACAAGCGGTTTCCTTGAAAAATCGTTGTAACATATATACCTCAATAAATAGAAAAGTTGTAGTAGGATGTAGTAGTGGTAGTAAGTAGTTTGTTGGTTTTGTTTGTTATTGTCGTTGTAGCCGGGTAATGACGGTAGCAGACGAATGTGGTAATTAGCAGCAGCGAGAGGAGTCGTCTCGGGTTGTCCGCTACAGTAGAGACATATTTCTGCTGTTTGCTGAACAACACGAGAGAGAGAGAGAGAGCGAGAGGAGCGAGCGAGAGAAAAAGAGATACGGGGAGGGGGGAGGGAGAGAGAAGACAAGCCTAGTGGTTTCGAATTGAAGTGGCGCGCGCGGGAAGCAGATTTGATTGAGCCGAGAGGACGCCATTGGCTCGGCTGACCCGCCCGTCCAGCCGCTCTCGGTCAGCGAACATATTCGTCGTATCGGGCAGGCCCGATTGTGTTCCTAGATTGGTGCTAGCTGCCACCGCTGCCGGTTCAGTCCACTGCTCGTGTCCACACACGTATGCATCGACATAGACTTCGGCCATCACTCAGCTCTTGGCATTTGGCGTTTGGTATCGTCGTTTGGCAGCGCGCACGCACGCAACAGACTTAGACGTCGTAGTTGCCTAACTTGTTGCTATCGTCACGAATCGCTTAACTTCTTGCTATCGTCACGGATAAGTCGTCGTCACGGATAGCAGCGACGGCAACGTCACGTCAGATCACCGGTCGTGTTCATACTTTGGTACGCATACCGTTTAGTTTTGGTGTAATGCAATTATTTATTAGAGATGTATTCATGCATGGCGAGTGAGCTTTTATTCTGCATGTGATATCACATGCAGGTACATGTCATGAATCAAAAATCCCTTATTTTGCAGTTTTTTTGTACAAGAATCATATATATATATATATATATATATATTGGCAGATATATATTTCGATTTCACTACGCACATCGACCGGATGTGAGTGGTTTTCTGGCGGAAAACCAACGATGCAAAATCAAGTAGCTTGAACGTAGATGAAACATTGCGCAATTTTTAAGCCAGATTCATGCCGAGGTTAACACAGTCGCGCAAAGAACAGCAACAACACCAACAACGACGACATCAAATAACTGCTTGGTTACGGTCTGTTTGAGACAAACGAGAGAGCTCACTACCTAGGCGTCACAGTAACTTAGTGTAAACTCCTAAAAGATGCTCGGTATTTCAGCGTTTCGTCGTCGATTCAATCGGACTATACAGCACGATGCACCTCGAGATGAACGGAACCCATCCGGCCGACGAGAGAGTATCGAGGGGTGGTGGCCATATACAGCTGATCCTGGGCCCGATGTTTTCCGGGAAAACGTCCGTATTGTTTGTTGAACTACACACATTGGTTTCTGATAGCTATTTAGACAGTGCACTGCACTCACATACATATACATTTATTTAGATTGTTTTCCCGTCAGAACGTTTAACCAAATTTATGAATGATTATATATATATATATATATATTAACCGATGGTTGGTTTACAGTATTGCGCGTACAGAGAAAGCACAAATTTACATATACGTATATTCGTCACGGCTCTAAGGTCGAGTCAACGGAACTGATCTATCGCATTGTTGAAAATGATATAAGTCACAGACTGTCCCGCGCAGAGTTTGCACAAGCACAACGAGAACATTTCATGAAACTTCTCTCGAATACAGATCTTCATGTGAAAACTATGTACATATATATATATATATATATATATATATATATATATTGTCATCACGAATTTCTCCGCATTTGTAGAGGAGAACACATGAATTCGCTACAAATGCCGAGGAGCATATGCATTTCTAACGGAAGCGTTTTCTACTTCTGATTATTGTTGATGTGTGGTCCGTTGGCATAACGGGTTACCGTCGACGACGACGACAACAACAATAACATCAACAATAACGTGTGAGCAGGACGGAGCTGATGCGTCGAATGCGCCGATATACGGTGGCCAACCTGCGCTGTCTGCTCATTAAGTACGCCAGGGATAACCGCTACGATGCTAACGACGTGATAACGCACGATCGGGCCTCGATGGGTGCCGTGAGCTGCATGACGCTCCGCAACGTCGAAGCTGTGGCCGAAACGCACGACGTCATTGGAATCGACGAAGGACAGTTTGTGAGTGGCATACATACATACATAGCCCGGTGGCGTGGTGGATTAAGTCTCCGCCTCGCAACCGAAGGAGACACTAGATAGGTGCGCGGGTTCGAGTCCCACCGTTGCACATTTGTATTTATGGGGGTCCGTCTATGAAGCAATGAGAAAAAACAGTTCCGTGGACGTTAAATCTTGGCTGAGGGTCAGTCCGAAAACTTTGCTATACATACATACATGCATGCATGCATTGCACCCACCTACCCAGAGACGCATGACACCGATACCGGACGGACCAACACAACCACCACCGTGTGTTTGTCACCGTTAGCTGGCGCATGACGACCAACGACCACCCCAACAGTGCTTAATAAGATGTGCTCAACATCATTGCTTAATCGATGCAACAACATTATTATTATTATTATTTTATTTATCATTATTATGTGTTAGGATAATACAATTGTGAGGCGTTCATAGTTTAGTAATGTTAAAACGATAGGCATTTCGAATGTTTCATCTGTTCTATATGTGTATCCTCGTTATTTCATGGTTACCATCTAGCTATTGCCAGCCCATCGCACCTAATATCGACGCGGCATTTCCTCTGCAAACTGCCAGTGAAAGCAGCTGCCTCAGAAATTCGTTTTCGCGTATAATATCCTCGGTGTTTGCTCGTATTCGATCACCTAAGTCTTTTATAAATTTCCTTGTACTTCTGCTGACCTTTTCTCCATTGCAATCGGCACGAAATTGTATCTAGACTCTAACTCTGTGTATTTACGCCACTTTCCCTTTTTAGCGTGTTCGGCAACCCATATTATTATTCAAACGTTTACCCGGCTTACCCCCACTCCGCTATCCATAGATCCGGTGATAGCGGCGGCGTTTCCCATACACACTGGAAGCGAGAGTTGCTGACACAAATACTCGCTTTTGCGCTGGTCACGCGCGTTAGCACTAATTTTAATACCTAGGTTTTTAAGGAAGATACTTGTGCTGTTGCTGATCGGGCCCATCGTTTCCGTGGGGACGGGTACGAAGCGGTATCTTCTTTCCAAATCAGAGTACTTCCGTATTTGTTCAATCTCGGCATGCTCAGCAACTTACCGTGACCTAGAATTAAAAACATTTTTTAAGGAGGTTGTTCTTTAATTATTGATCATCCTCCGTCCCCTACGGGCTTGGAACTCACCGTGAGGTATATCTTCCGAAGCCGGACATGTTGAGATATCTAGAGTTTTCCCAACAGTCATTGTGGTAGCATGGCCGCTGACTCAGCGGTATGATTTATCATCTATTCTTAATGAGCATCGCTCCAGGAAAATTCGATCAACAACAAGGATCGAACCGGCGACACCCCGGTAGATGACAGGCATGACAACTAGCGCACTAGACCACCCCTAGACCACGTCGCCACAACCCACCCTGACCTGGCGTTGTGCATCAAGAATGACAGAGCCACTGTACATGATACCGTGGCATCCCATACCAAACATTTGCCCTTGGACCATCGCGAGATGGTGACATGGTCGGGTCTTTTTTTCGTCTTTGAGGCTCAACCTGGGCTCCAGTGTGCTTGGTGTGCCGACTCTACGAAGAGCCTTCTTTAGGATCGCGTTAATTTCCGCGTGCCTGGTAGTCCTACCAGGGCCATTAGTGCAGCTCAAAGGATGCAGTCCTCAGTCGGAGAGTGAGTGTTATCTAGGATCCTGCAAGCGGTCGTTTGACACCTGTAGCCGTCAAGCGTATGCTGCGTAAGATGTTGCTCCAAGGGACCAGAGCTTATCGGTGGTCTAAGCTCAGCTTAGTCCCTCGTTCCGCGGAGCACAGGGCGGACATCCGGTTCTAACAACGCTCTGCGAGGCTCGAGAGCTCTATGAGAGAGGCAGCATAGCACAACAAACGTAGCACAACTAGGCTGTATCTCCGTAAGCATAATGTAACCTGCGAGTGAATCGCTAATGGCCGAGTTTTTATGTTTTTATACACCGAAGGGCCTCCCGCTTATCCAGATCTTCCGGGAGCCAATGGGCGCTCTTAGGACAATCCGGGTCAGGTAATTCGATCCTTTCTGTACCGGGCAGGGCGTCTGCAATGGTTTTGCACGCCTCATTCTGTTCGTGGGAGGTTTCATCTACGGTTATGGGCTCGCATTTAGAGGCGTTAAGAGTTAAGCCTTCCTCTTCTGCAAACTGTAGCACTTCGCGTATGTCCCAGGCCACTACGTTTGCCGGGCCGTCTAGTATACTATCGTCCGGATACCACACATTCAATGGACTTTTCATGCGGGATACTAATCTTAATATTCCTAAACTAAATAAGGCGGGTCTAATCGAGTCTCTCTGTTGTACTCCGGCGTTGGCTAAGAGAAGAGATTAATTAAGATAATATTTGTATTTTTTATTAAGTATTATGTACGCTGATTTATTCCACTGTGCTTTTAAATGGTTCTGTCTAAACAGTTTGCTTGATTTTGGCTAATATTTCTAATAATATCGTTTTTTGCATGGATGGGTGTTTTTTTGCTTGGCATGTATACCAAAATACACATGTCACCCTTTTGTATCAGGGGCTCAAAGAGAATTCGATTAACAACAGGGATTGAACCGGTCTTTTTTTTCAATCAAGAGACGCCGTGGCGTTCATAGTTTAGTAATGTTAAAACGATAGGCATTTCGAATGTTTCATCTGTTCTACGGCTTAGACAGATCCCACACGACGAGCACGAAAAACGAATGCGCCGTCACAAGACTCTAAATTTAATCCAAACGTGAACATGTGAACATTATTTGACCTACCTTCAAGGCGTGCGCGTTCAATCGCTTTATCTTTCTGATTGATGCCCTTACAGTTCCCCGACACGGTCGCTTTCGCAGAACAAATGGCAACCCATGGCAAGGTAGTCATCGTGGCGGCCCTTGACGGGACGTTCCAGCGCAAGGGTTTCGTCAACATTCTCGAGTTGGTACCTCTGTCGGAATCGATCGTCAAACTGCAGGCTGTCTGCATGATGTGCTATCGCGGAGCCGCGTTTACTAAGCGCATCGGAAAAGAGACGGAGGTGGGCTATAACTCCACACGTTTTTCGGTTTTGATTCCATATTGTTCGTAACTGTTGTTCTATATATATATATATATATATATACAATGAGCTGATTAGCATAGATGACGCGAGAATGAAAGTCTGAATTCTTTTTTCCAGCTCGAAGTCATCGGTGGAGCGGACAAGTACATGGCTGTATGTCGAGCCTGCTACTCAAAGGATTCTGAGAACAAGGCGAACTGAAAGCATACCCACACGCAAGCACACGCATGTATGCATTTATATATAACGAATTACGTTCAAGCAAGGACAGCACCTTGTATAGTAAATATATTTCGTGCTACATCATGGGACGATGCATATCTATAGCTGCTTCGTGCAAATTCGTTAGCTTATCACTAGAATTTGAGCGATATGTACTGTCTTTCTTCATCTTTTCCGTATGTGTGTATATACAGTCATGCATCAGTCCGTATCATTCCAGGGTTATAGAGATCTGCCATAAAGCGGTATAATCCGCCGTACTGTGCACGCCGGCTCTAACTTGTTCTAAGTTAAAGCGGAGAAATTCGAAAGGAGCAAGCTGTTTAAGCCCGAGAAACTGCCGATAGAGCACAATCGTTGCGATTATTAGTGTCTCTTAAAGTGCGAAACTCTTATTTTGAGTTGCTGACAAACTATACACGTATTTATTTAAATACATGTACATATCATAACCGCATAAACGCGCTACTTGGATTGCGGCCACCTGAGGCTGACAGGACCCGTTTGCTTCACTCAATTCTCCAAGCTGCGCAATTTCGTTCAAATGACAAACTCGTTGGAGAATGCATTTACATAGTTAGTGTTAACAGCAAAGCTTACATATGGCTTGAAAATAAATCATATGGTTGCTTTTATAACACAGAAAAACATATTTGGGTTTTATTTTATTGCAATATATATTATGGACCGACATAGCCCGCCGGCAAATTTATTTGCTCATGTTGTCTGTTATCACAATGTGTCTGATGTGTGTATGAGACACATATATATATATATATATATATATATATGAATACGACTATATAGGAAATTGTAGAGCTCATAAAAGTATATTTTCCGATGAACATGGTCTCGGACAGTCTTGGGTCGGAGTGAGAGTGAAATTACTAAAATGTGTGACACTGGTGTTGTTGCTTGTCATAGGAACACAAAATCCGCGATTGCGAGATAACCAGTCCTCTTATAGAACTTGAGCGTACCGCCGTATTCCTGAGAGAAAATCTGCTTCCTCCGAAGGACATGTGATGTCTAAAAGATGCAACATAGTCGTTTAGAAATAATTCGCAAACATTGAAGGTTTATAACTGGCTTTCCTCCTCAATACTCAATATCACAACCCTACAACCATTCACAGTACCCAAAACTAACACATCAAAGCAAATTCGCATGACGATCATTTTGGTACCAAATATACGGCGATCTTCGTAATTGCAGAGTATAAAGTTTTCCGGAGGGCATGTCGACCTACTCCAGCAGATAAATCACTCGTCATAGCTCTAGAAGCACATGCAACTATTTATTACCTCACAGTATTTGCTCGAAGGTTCCTCCTTGAAATATGGCATGCATTGCTCGAGCGCCCTCAGCAGCGGAGGTTATCCTGGCGACCAGCCTTTCACGGGACTCTACTGGAGTCTTCTAGACAAGACCCAATAGGTGACCCCAACAAAAAATCAAGACTTGTTAAATCAGGAGATCGCGGTGGCTAAGCGATCGGCTCACTTCGGTCAATCCACCGATTCTCGAAAGTCTCGTTTAAGCTGTCGCGTACCGCCCAACAATAGGTGTTGTGTCTGTTAAACACACCGTGTAAGGTGTAACACTTGTGTAAAGCAAGCTTCATTAGTAGAAACTCTAGGGGAGGAAACTCCGCATTGGCTTCTACTTGCCACAGAAACCAGCCAGAATAGACAACCTGTCACAGCAGAGCTTGAACTTGCTGCGGACGGTACGAATGCAATTGTTCGGCTCTTTTTGTGACTCGCACTAACGTTTCGGGCCTCTTCCGTCGTGCTCACCGAAGGACGAACCGATACAGCTTGAAGAATGCGCTTTTGTAGCTCGTGTTCCTTCCGCCTTCGGTCTTCCAGCGTCGTACTGACGGCTGTAGTACGATCCAGTTTTACGTACGTGACGATGCACTCATATGTTCACAAATGTGTCAATTAAATTTACGCGTATATTTAAAAACGCATTAAATATAGCCGCCGTGCCTCGCATGCGTTACACCGTGCTTCAGTATAAATATGGGAGATGTCGACTTTCTTGGTCTCTTTGTACCTTGGCAGGAAATGCAGGCTCTACTCTGTCCAGATTGTGAGCAGATGACGTGTGTGTCATACCTATTATGGTGGCGGCGTGGTCTCGTGCGCACTACTTCACTGGCTTCTGGTGTGCTCGATCATCGCAAATTTGATCCCAAATGTGGGAGTGGGGATATATATATATATATATATATATATATAAATATATATATCGGTGGCGCACTTTGTTTCTATGCGTGGCCATTCCACGCTGTCACAAAGATTTGTTGTTAATTGAAAAAAAGCCTATATAAAAATGCGACATACCCGCAGCGCGCGTAACTCGCGCATGGAAGACTATCACGCGGAAAAGGAGTCCTAGGTTACTCCCGCAAATAAATCCGAATAAAGCTAGATAAAGGGCCAAAATAAGGATGAGACTAAATTAACTCTGAAAAAAATTGCCAGGAGAGTCTTAAATATAGATAAATTACGCGTGGAATTGACCATACAATACGACGAAATAATAAACGAAGTTGTCGTGGTCCATGGGGTGTTTCGACCCGACGAAAGGCGTTCATACTGAAAGCATACCAGGCACTTTAGGTCACACTTTTTTGTACAATCTGATATACACACACAGCAGGGCACAGTTGTAAACGCTAAAGGAAAGTGTTAGGAAACAGTTTGTCTCGATGTTCTTTCCATTGAACCAGGACCTAACATCTGCTATGAGTCTCTTCGTCCATTATGCCTTAAAAAAAAATTTAACTTCCGGGAGTCTCCAATCTGTTGGTGGTTGCCCATCCTTTTGTGGCGTTTCGTTGTCGCCACTGCCGCATGACAGGGTTCTGGAGGTGACTAATTCGATAATGGTACGCTTCACAAACTCCTATCGCTAGTTGTCCCTGCGTTTTTCTGAGCTGAGGATTACCTCCGCTAGTGCGGGTCCGCCCCATATAATGATGGGTAAAGTACAACAAAGTTCGCAGCTATCGGAGATAAGTGTCGACAGTTTTTCTTAGTTCCATTAACTTAGTCCTAGTGTCGACAGTTGCCCTTCCCCAATGCTCGTCACTGTACCACTTTTTCAATTCGACCATCATTAGAATATCACTTGCAGAAGAAAATGACCACGATCGTTGGTGCTTCAATTGTGTGGGTAGAGCCGCTCCAACTACTGCGAGCTCTGGCACTTGAGTAGAGAGTCATCAATTTATGCCCAAGTCTTATCACCTCTGACGAGTCTCAAGAGCAAAGAAGAACCTCCCCTCTCGGGCCATCAAATTATCCAGCCAAGGAGGCCCGCGTCCCTTTACTCCTGTGACAAATCACGAGGTACCTCTCAAGCAGATTTTTTTGGTAAGTCCGGGCTGGTCGTGAAGGATCGTATAGTCTGAATGTTTGTCACTCGCAGCGATTACACGGGTTGCATTGCCCTCATCAATTGCTGCCTTTTATCGGCCTACACGGGAGCTTTGTATGAATTGAAATGTACAATTCGAATTTTCCGTATAATCATGATGCTTAACATTAAGTTACAGACGTGTCTGTCGTCCCTCTGCCGTGCAGCAGCAGTTTCCCTCTACTCGTGCTACGTGTAATTTCCGTCGTGCGGATTTCGATCAAATTGAGGCAGAGCTAAATACCATAAAATAGCTTTTCCATTATAACGGTGTTGTATTAGTGCACGACATGTACGTTAAATTAGCGGCGACGCTTTATGAGCTTATTGCACGCTATGTTCTTCTCACCAGTTCTGCTAAGTTCTTGCTCATCGGCCTTATCAATGGCACCCATTCTGAACGTCTGGGACAATGTCTCATCACCAAGCGCTGCAAAGCCGCCACCCGACAGAGAATCTTTAGAGAGCAATATTTCAATATCCGCATGGCGCGCGGTTTCTTCACTTTCATCGTTCACAGCTACACCAGAAACGCCAAGGCATTGGTCCGCTTGTGTCGGACGATATCTTGGCATCTGAGGCACCAATTCAGCTGAGCTCCTCCGACCCTATTTTGCGTCGGTGTTAGACAGCACTGTCACGTTGAGGTCATTGCCTGCTGAGGTGAATACCAACAGCCCCTCTCTAATGTTCCCAGCCCTTCTGGTTGAATCTAAAATACGCTCACTTCCGTTGAAGACGCCTGTTACGCAAGTTTTCTCAGGGGTGCTGGACCTATCGATTCCAACCAACATGAATTCACGCTCTACTTGCATTCAGTTACTGGAAGTCGTAAAGGACTGGGGAATGGCTCAAGCTTAGGGCAACGATGTATTCTGTATAAATCTCTCTTTCGACTTTAGACGTGCATTCGGCCGAGTAGTCCACCAGATGCTTCAGAAATGAGTGCGCTCAGAGTTTGACAGGATGGCAAACACTCGTGGTCCTCTGCTGTAGTCAGTTTTCGCTGTAGACATCAAGTCTTATATACAAGATAGAGTGCCTAAGGTAGGTCGGTATGCTCTCAGCGGAGAGTCATCATATAGATTTCCAACTTGCCTTGTAACGGGTAACTTAATGATATCGTCCGAGACAAGTATACGCCAAGGCGTTTCCTTAGACTATCTCTGTTTTGCCTGGCAGTTAACGATCTGATTAAATCGCTCGAACGTCCGCTTGACATGTGATACTTGGACGATGGAGTACTGGCAGGGAACGCCTCCACAATCGTTAGTGACTTACAGAAGATTATCGATTTCGAGAAGGTAAGCGGCTTGGCCCTGGACCTATCTAAATGCAAACTGTTCGTATGGGACCCTGGCGCTGACTCAACAACCTCCGAGATCACGCACTACTTACTTGGCTGAAATATATGTATACTCAGCGCGAACGAAGTAGAGCTCTTAGGGAAGCTTACCCCTACTTCGGGAAGGTGTCCCCCCCCCCGTGTTGCAGAAGTGGCTAGGTAAACTAAGTACCGCTTCAGAATGCCTTCTCAAACGACAGATTTTTTTGCTTGGCTTACCAGACCCGGCAATATTAGCACTCACTGCAATTTTTGCTGCCACCCATCAGGTTTCCGGCAGGATCTGCGAGCTCCTTGACCAAGCCGGCCAGCTCAAATTCACCTCCATTTGAGATCAAGTCACGAGCAGTTTGGTTGAGGTTCTTGGAACATCACCTGAATACATCACATCTCAGAGTAAATGATGCTAGCCAATCAACATGATCATTTACCTACTGATCAAGCTGACAATGACTCTACTAGGGCTCGGCTTAGAGCAACCTCTGTAAAACATGCACGCGATTCGATACATGCCTGACTTAGTGTACCATTAGGAACCCAACTGGATGATGCCACTACAAGAATATGTGTTGGCCTCCGACTCGGTACGCCGCTCGTTCACCCACACATTTGCCGATGCAGGGAGCCGGTGGGCATTAGAGCTTGCCACGCTCTATCCTGCGCCCTCAGTGAAAGTCGTCGACCACGTCTCGCGGCTATTAATGACACAGTGGCGAAGGCCCTTAGGACGGCAGGCTACCCAAGCACGTTGGAACCAACTGGACTAACCAGAAACGACGGCCAGTGTCCCGACTGGATGACCCTCATCCCCTTTGAACGACTTTGAGGCTGGACCCTCAAATGGGAAGTCACCGTAACCGACTCACTTTCTCCCTCAATGATCGGTTTCGGTTGACTTAGAGCTGGTCACGCCGCAAGCATAGTAGGAAACAACAAGATGAGCAAATACGCCGAATTGACAAGATCCCATAAGTTCAGCCCAGTGGCCTTCGAGACCTTGGGACCACCGGGCCCCCTGACTGAGATACTACTTAATAAATTTGGCGAACGTTTAAAGATAACTTCTGTGGACAAGAGAGCCGCAGAATTCATACGCCAGAGACTTTTCATTGACTTACAGCGGGGCAATGCGATCTCAATTCTGGGATCGCTTGCCGAATGGCGCAGACCAGAACTATTCTATACTGAAAATGAACATGTTCACTTACACAAGATTGTAATATAAATGGATGAATAAATTATACCGTATTTGGTGGTCGCCAAGGACGTTAGTTCATCGTCCCGCGTTTCTCGTACTGTAGGAACCGCCTGGCTGAGCTTACATACCCCAGTTAACTTAGCGTAACCAACATCGTTACAATATTGATCTTTTGGAGAAAGTTCGCCCTCGGTTAATATGGATTGTAAATGGATGCTGTGATACATAATCAAATGTTATTGCTTTACCTTTCGGGCCGAGACGAGCCTCTTTATTCTGGTGGGAGGTCTTTCGCCACGTGCCGTCCACTTCCTGGCGATGTCTTTCCGTTATAGAGTGAAGTGCTGGATCTATGTTTCGTCGGCGGTTACTAATCGGCCCAAAAATCCGGAGGATTTTGTCTCAAAGTTCCAAATTGCTCTACGAAATTGACAAGCGTTTCAGCTTTTGCTTAACTATCAGCTCGTGCGGTAGCCACTTTGTTTTTATTGTTTCATGTATAAATACTATTGCCATATTTTGTTATTTCCGATAGACGGCTCTCTTCGACGCTGTAGTCGGCATGAGCTTTTCACAAGTGTAAACAGGGGACACTACGAGCTTTTTCATCCACCTAGTATCTCGCTTCCTTCCGCGTCTGCCTTCGCCGGCTGTTCCCTGTATGCAATATTTTATGCCAACAAAGCTGGTATGCGTTTAGTCATTTATGCATGTACACAATCTCGACATGCCCGCCGAAAAATATTGATTACTCCCCAATGTAATTACTCGCATTGCCATAAGTTTGGTATTAGAATAATTGTCATGAAATGCGCATATGGCTTTGTATTAGTTTTGAGCGCTGCGAAAGGTCGTAGGGTTATTATTTTGAGGTATTGGGCGTGAAAGCTAATAAAATAATTTAATTTTTGCGAATTCTCTTCTAAACGATTATGTCGCATTTTCTGGCCGGTTGTATATGTTCTTCAGAAGAAGCAGATTTTTTTTCACGAACACGAAGGTGTGCTTAGTTTTTGTATACGAGAACTGGTTGTCGCTCAATTGCACCTTTTGTGCTTCTAAGTCGGCCAACAACACAATTATCACGGATTTTAGTAATACCACTCTCACTCCGAAACAAGACTTCTCAAAGACCATGCTCCATTGTAAAAAAAATATTTGCTTTAACGAACTCAACAATTATTTATATAGCTTTCGAAATATTTCCGTTGCACTCTGTACCTCGAGAAACATCTCTTTTCCGAGAGCCTGGACGTCTACCTCATAGGTGGGCCGCTCGTAGTGGACTTACCTCCTGCCCGCTTAACTCTTCGCAATTAAGCAATTACCTTGCGGGAATGTTTTGGGGCCGCCAGCGATTCCATACCCAGAAACCCTGCTTAATCTATGCGGGCTCGGATGAGATCACTCTCAGTGAAAGACAACCTCTCGGGATGGCCTTTACGGTGGAAGACGTGATCCTCGCTCTCCAGAGTTTGAAGAGCAACAAACCAGCGGGCCCGATCAAGGAATGAATGAGCATCTAAAGGGCGCACCTTCTTTCACTTCATGCTGGACGGCATGATCCCGTCTCAATGGCTCAATGGCTCGAAGCTACACTGCTCGTCATCCCTAAAGGCAAAGGTGACCCAACCCAGCTGACCTCCGGGCCCGCGGTATAGCGAAACACAGCACATGGTACAAGTTGCTGTTCAGGAGACTAAATCGGTTCCTAGAGATGACTGACGTCATTCTACTGAAGAGCACGGTTTCAGATAAAATCGTTCTACAACTACGGTATCAATATGCTGGAGGCCATCAGAGAGGCTCTAGCAACCCCTGTACGCTTTATTCGTCGATTTCAAAGCCGCCTTCGACTCAGCACTCAGAGACCTCATTCCGCGACCTCTGATCGAAGTTGGTGTCCCTCCTGCCGTCCCCAACCCATTGGTGGCCGTTCTACAAAGCAACAAAATTAGATTAGATGACGGTGTGTCCGAACTGCCCCTTTTCTTCAGACTACGGGCGTTGCGCAGGGTGACATCTTGAACCCGCTACTTTTTCCAGTCCTTGTTAGAGGTTCTGAGAGTGATGTTGTACGCAGATAATACCATCATCTACGGTAAAAGTTGCTTTTAGGTTCAACTGGCCGGAGCCTTACCCGGGGACCTGAAGGTGGATGAAAGGCGAGAACTCTGGGGCAACAGCTGGAGCAGCACTAAAGAAGTAGAGAAAGAGAAAGCAATGGAAGCATGGCAAGCCAAATGGGGCTCCATTCCTTCTGGAGCACCGGGGCACAACACACTCTCCCGTCGCTCATTCCAAATATCAAAAAACAAATTGAGCGACCGGGGGGAGAACTAACCCATTACCTCACGCAGATCCTCACGGGACATGGAGACTTTCAGACATACCTCTTTCAAATTAAAAAAGCTCCCTCAGCGAGCTGTCTTTACTGCCAGGAAGGAACGACAGATGACTCGACCCACACAAGTGCCAGGTACTGGAACAGGCTAGAGCCACAGTAATGGCAAAACTCAGGAACAAATGGACCAATAAGGAAGACGGAAGAGGAGCAAATATTCCAGATCCCCCCCAGAGGAACCCTTAAGGAGTTCGTAGACTAAATATGCGGCACGACTTCTGGGCGGAAGATAGGAGCAGCTATGGCTCGGAGGCACTGAAGGAGAAGATTTCCGCCTACTGTACTATAAAATTACGTTAGTCTGAATGCTGAGGTTTCGCACCCCGGCCAAATGATTCGAGTGGCACTCGCCACTTCTCCTGATGGCCCATAGTACTGCTCGATGGAGATCTGGGCCATTAGAGAGTAAAGCTTAAGAAAGGAGATGCGTTTATTGGATATGGGTCTCAGCGGGCTAACATCCATCTGCTGGGGTCGAGTCCCACACTGCTCGAGATAGGAGGTGGGACCTTCTCATTTTCTACTCGTCGCAATAGTACGTAAAAGTATTTAACCATAGGAAAAGCGAGTCCAGGGCCTCCATCGCTCAACCCGCAACCGACTATCTCCTCACGGACACCCCCTATTCGTTAAGGAGCTAAGAACACGCTTTGACATGCCGGCATCTCCCAATTATGTCAGCGCCGGGCCAATCTAACCGCCATGTGGTAACTAGGTTCGCCGTGCATGGTTTTGATCACGTGCTGTGCGCGATTCCTGTGCTCAGAAATCTGACTGGTTAGATCAATATTGTGACGAAGTTACTGTATACGCATCATGGCGCAATTCAAATAGGACCTAACTGACTACGTCCAACGACCATAGCGTCTCCGCCAACTGGATTCAAATCTACTCTAACCGACGACATCCAACGGCTACAGCGCCCGCGCCAAAATCTCAACGTACCCAACGTTCACCGACCGATACATGTTTCAACCGAACAAGACATGTCTCAACCAGCCAGCAGAGTCTAGCCATGCCGCGCTGCCTCATGAATCAATAAATAGACCAAGCGGCATGGCTTAAGAACCATCCGTTGCTCGGCTGTGCTTTGCATTGTACCCTATGCTGCACTCTGAATGTTGTTGTACTCCGTAAGTCTCATTTAGACCCAGAGGTGTGCTTCGAATAATGCAATGGCTTTGACCACTGACATTAGCAGCCTCCTTTACGCTTACTTCAGTCAGATTTGTTCGGTAATATTCTGGCTGTTGCCAACCAGAACTGTGGAATGCTTGCTAGGGCTCTGATTAGGTGCATTCCTAAATATATTGATTTAAAAGTGAACATATTTTTCAAGGAGGTCGTTTTTAATTCTAAGTCATCTTCCGTCCCCTACGGACTTGGAATTCATTCTGAGGCATATCTTCAAGGCACCAAGGGCCGGTTGAGATATCTAGGGTTTCCCCAACAGTCCTTGTGGCAGCATGGTCGCTGACTCTCAGCGGCATGGTTTATCATCTATTCTAAACGAGCATTGCTTAAAGAAAATTCGATCAACAACAGGGATCGAACTGGCGACACTCCGGTAGATGACAGCCATGGCTAGCGCACTAGTTCCCAAGACCACGCCGCCAAAGACATCTAAATCTAGACCTTATTCGCGAAAATATACAATCTTAACCAGGTTCATGAAAGTCTTACATCGCAGAGATAGCGTGATGGGAGTCTTGCGTTTCAAAGCGAGTTACGACATGGCGGCCAAAATATGTTCATATATCGCTTAGGTGGGCTTCCGCGCTATAGAAATTAACTTCAATGGTAACGAACTTGAGCTTCATTGTGCGAACGGCTATCGTCGCCGGCTAACCACGATTAGAGGTCTTTCCTGAATATCGGGGTCTTTGACGAGAGATGGCAACTACAGCTGGTCTCTGCAGGATATCTCGACGCACCCCTTCAGGAAGTAGCATCTAGCCTTTGCAGGATTTCTCGACGCACCCCTTCAGGACGAAGGCGTATTGGCGGTGCGCATAGAGCGATAAAACGCGAGATTTCCTCCAAGAGTTTCGGATTAATGCCATACAATTCCGAGTCTAAGTGCGTGGCAAGAAATCCGGGGTAATGGGCGAGATCGCATACTAGGTGCCGATAGCTGCTCCTCCTAGCGGCGGTGGCAGTATGCCGCGCCCATATGGGCTGGTATGACGCTGCGGACCGCAAAGGCGCAGCGCATGATACGAAGCTCCCAAAGAGCGATGGCCATCCGGGTCACGCGGGCGTATCGGACTGTCTTGACGGACGTCCTGTTGGCGCTCGCCTGCCAGATGCCTTGGGACATACTTGCCGAAAAAAGAAGCAAGCGCAAGGCGACACTTCCTGGACCCAAGCACGGGAGCACTCCCTGGACACATGGGTGCGCACGTGGTCTAACCCACCAGCTGGGGATACCGGAGGAGCCTGGACAAGAACCTTAATCACTGACCTCAAAACCTGGTATAAGCTCAAGGGAACACTCACTTATTACTCCGTCAAGTGCTCACAGGACGTGGACAATTCAAGTCGTACCTTTTCCGCATAGGCAAGGCGAATACAGATATCTGCGTTCTCTGCACCACAGGCGCACTTGATGACGCGGCTCACACCGTAGAGGACTGCGAGGACTGTCCTCCTATGTCCACAAAGGTAGTCCGACTACGACCATCGTGGCCAATATGCTCAAGTCGACAACGAACTGGCAAGTTGGGATCCTATACCTAGACGGGCTTATGGGTGAAACATTTCGCTAGGAGGATCGCCGCAGATCGCGATTCAACACTAGGCCTCTAGTGTCCACTCCCGGGCAGGACCCACTCCCTGCTCGGGACATACTAGTAGACTAAGGACAGCATGGGACTCCCCTCCCCTGGTCTCGAGGTAATGTTTCACAATTTCGAACCAGGAGAGGGTGGGAGAGGTGGTTTTTAGTGGATAGCACGCACGGATCGGATCGAGTATTATACTCTCCCCGGCGTTTAGTCCCACACTACTCTCCAATAACATCAGAGGGTGTGCGTAAAGCGTTTTCCACCTCTTAAAAAAAATCCGATAGCTGTCGGTACCGACAGAACCATTCCCGAAATCCCTTATAAAATAAGGGTTGAGCTGTAATTAAAGTACGATTAGAGATGTTGACCGTAATGAGCTAGAAATATCTGAAAAGTGATTCAGCACTTATATAGGCCTAACGTAAAAAACCACATTGTGTATCCATACTATAGGTATAAAGTGTTAAGCGTATGAAGCTCTGGCCATATTGTTATCTACGTAGAATGATCTAATGCAATGGCAGCGCTAGATAACAGCGTTGTCTGTTCAACAAACAACTAAGAACACCGAAATTAGTCAGTAAATTGTGTACAATTGTAATTCAGGCAGGTTGCGTTCCTTAGGGTTACATCGCACTGTTTTTGTTCTCTGCTACTTGTGCAAACTAGATGCCCGGTTGTTCCGGATTTTGCCTACAAAGGACCTTCCAAGCTATTTGTTCCAGGGTTGGGTGGTGACTTTTACCTACTTTTCTTCGTTTGAGGATTTTTGAAACTTTTTCGGGCATGTTGTTTTTATGTGGGGTTTTAAAAACAAGTCCTTGTGACGGCGTGGAATGAGCAAGCACCGAACTTAAGTGCGCCACCGAAGTGTGTCTTGTTGTTCAAGTGCACTGCATGTACACCCATGAAATGTTCGAACGTAAGAAAAATATTCCCTAACCCGTGATCTAACCTGCAACCTCGCGCACATCAGAATCCAGGAAAATGTTGCGTATAGCTAGGCTTAGGAGCAAGTAAAGCTAACTTGCTTAAAGTATAAACACTAGCACCATCATCGCCACAATCACAATTCAGGTTATCTTTTGACTTTCTTAACTTTGAGCGCCTACGAGGTGGACGACAAAGAGATTCCTGCTGCCTATGGCTAAGAGTTCACTGCTGTCTATCTATCCAATCTAGTCGGAAAAATATCTGTTTTTGTTAAACATATAGTGCACTCGGCGGTTTATGATTTATATATATATAGACCGAGCAAGATGGCTTAGTGGCAAAGCCTTTGCCTTGCATTCGGGAGGATTGGGTTCGAGACCCAGACCGGCCACTCTTAACTTGGTTTGCATGGTTTCCAATTTAGACAAGGTAAATGCAGGAGTGGATTAAAATTAGCCATGACATGAAAAACCGTACACGGGCAATTGCCTTACGGAACATCTTTAAAAAAATATATATATATATATCATTTTTTTTAAATTTTGTAACGTTGTTTGTTACGCTGAGTGAACTGGGATGTAGACTCAGTAGAAAGGCAACTACAACACGAGAGGCCTAGCAGCAATGAACGACGACACCCAAGGCGGTATAGGTCGACCCTCTCCCAATGTTGGCCGATGATCGTTTGGACGGTGGAGGACGTTGGGGTTTCGGCGTGAAAGACTGTGGCCGTTCTCTGCTGGCTGGTTGAGACATGTCTTGTTTGGTTGAGACATGTCGGTCGGTCGGTGAACGTTGGGTACGTTGAAGTTGTCGAGCCCGGTGGCGGGATGGCATGCGTCTGCGCCTCGCGACCGAAGGAGACACTAGATAGGTGCGCGGGTTCGAGTCCCACCGTTGCACATTTGTATTTATAGGGGTCCGTCTGTGAAGCAATGCGCAAAGCAGTCCCATAGACGTTATATCTTGGCTGAGAGTCCGAAAGGATTTTAGGGTACGTTGAAGTTTTGGCGCGGACGCTGTAGCCATTGGACGTGGTTGATTTGGGTTAGGGTTGATTTGAATTCCCTTGGCGAGAACGCTGTGGCCGTTGGACGTGGCCGGTTTGAATTGTGCCATGATGCGCATACAGTGCAGTGCGTGGCTGGACAAACTTCGTCACAATATGTCTGGTTTATATAATTACTTTAATAACAATATACTAACTTGATTCTATGCGGTCACATAAACGTAACGTAGAACATCCGCTCTTATCCATAGAGCATCGCGTTAATTGAGGTTGTTGCCGTTGCAAAGTGCAGTGTGCATGACATGCTAAGTCCATGAAAACAGACATCTTTGTCCAGAGCATTTAGCTCGTCTCGGCAACTGTTGAGCATTACGTCGAACCATTTGTTTCTTTAAGTTGTATTGTCACTGCATATACATTTTTTTGTGCATATATAACATGAGAAGTATTTTTGTATGGAAGGTTTCGGGAATGCATACAGCACATGCGTCACTGGTGGCAAACTGTGAGTAGTGTGGTACTCACAAACCTACTAAATCCGTGCTCCCTTCCAACCAAGCTCGGAGTGCTTCGACACATTGAAAGAGAAGTTCCCTTTGCTTTTCTAGCGCTCCGTGCGCCTTTGCGGTTGCTTTGAGGACATAACATCCTTTCTTCTCTTTCAATTGGCTTCTCTTTATTTTAAATTAAATACCATTGCTGACCAATCTCAACTCTAGTGACGTTGGTCTTAGTACATTTTTTGACACGCCGCTTCTGGGCATGCTCGTAGTCTCCCCCTCGAGGTTCATCTTGGCTGCCCGCAAGCTTCGGGCGCCGTTTTTCTCTATGTCTGCATTATAACATCCAGATAACCTCAACTTTCGCGCCTCCCAACGCACTTCCACTGGATGGCTGTTCGTCACGCAAACGAATCGCCCGCGCTAAGCAAAAATTCGACTGCGACGGACTGCCGATTTTCTATGCAAGTTTGGTATCGATCTCGTCGCGAAGCTTCTTTGCCGGTGCTGATGCGATTTTTTAGACTACGCCGGACCGCGGCAATAACCCAAGCCGAACGGTGGGAATTTATTGGCCTCTTGAGATCAATTTCCGCCCATATGGACACACGTTAATTTGTATCCCACAAGACTGGTCTGGAGGGCCGCCCCCAGTCTACTGGTTACAAATATACGCTTAGTGCGCCACCTTCTAAGAGACACCAAACTTTAATATCCCGTGCGTACGTTAAAGTATCCGTCTGGCAACATTGGACAACCACC
>QVRM01006930.1:787500-797500 GCA_003439945.1 Dermanyssus gallinae
TGGTTTTGGTACTGCATTACCTGCGCAATGTCGGATGCTACCGACTCGCCTTTTTCCGAAAGAGCAAATAATCTTCTGCCGAATATTAACGACCGAAGAAAACGAAGGCGCACGAAAGGAAAGGCTTATGCAGTCCGCGGTGCTGGTCGAAAGGAGAAGCCAGGAGGGAACTAGAAGGCAGCGAAAACAGCTGAAAAGCCAGGTTTGTCAGATGTTAACGAGTTTATGAACGCATCAAGGAGCGTGGGCATGTGGCAGCGTGGCCTAGGGGGCTGTGCGCTTGTCATGATTGTCATCTACCGGGACGTCGCCGGTTTGATCCCTGTTGATCGAATCTTTCTTAAGCAATGTTCATTGAGAAATCATATCGATATACTGACCATATCGCTGAGATTCAGCGACCATCAGCTGCCATCAATGACAAACCATATCGCTGACAGTGAGTGGCCATCAGCTGCCGCAAAGGCGGTTGGGAAAGAAACCCTAGAGATCTTAGCATCTATCCACAAACTACGCGAGTGAATCTCACACTCATCACTGGAAACTGCCGGTGACGCATGTGCATCATGCAGCCCTAAAACCTTCACAAAATGAAATCCAATCTGTTACAATTATATACACTTACACTATAAACGACAGAATTTTTCATAATAGTTTTAAGGAACTAGATTTACACACGCGTTGAATTGTCTGGCTGATACTGACACCCTTGATGATCCAATTTAATTGTTGTTTTATCCTATACATATATGTAGATATATAGCGACAATCTCAGTCGCCCTCCTACTATTGCTGTTAATTGCTGACCTCCCCGAGCGCATAACGAATCCGTAAAAACGTGTAAAGGTGCTCACCACTTCGGTCGTATATAGCGGTAGTAGATTTATTATACAAAAGGCTGAAATTTAGAAAAGTTGGCCCTCCGGTGCGGATCAACTAAGCGTAGGAGGTACACCGCTTGAATGCGTAACATTTTTTACATATTGTGCATCACACCGAGTGACTCGGGTAACACCTTTAACAAGCGCATTGCTAACCGTATAAATAAAACGTTTATAGTAACGGAGTCAATTGAATCGCATCTGAGGCTATCTGTAGCCACCGCGATGCGCTTTTTGCCCCCGTGTCAAGGGATGGAATTTGTTGGGATTTCCAGGGCGTACGGGACATCATTTTATTGAATTGCGTCAAATCTAGGTCCCTAAAGCGATTCATGGGGTTTTACAGATCAGCTTAGGTTCGTCTCCATGTATAAGAATGCTATTTGATCCCTCCTCAGTACGCTCCTGGGTACTAACCCCCCCACATTGCGGTAAAGCGTATACTATATTATACGGGGCTATAAAAGTTTGCCGTATTGGAGCGTTTCGCTAATCTAGTTATTGTGGGAGCCTTCTAATTACAATGCCTGGATATGTCTTTCCTGCCATGTTTATTTAACACAAATATTTAGATATAGGCCTATATGATATATATATATATATATATATATCAAATAGCTCGGCGGAGGAAAGTAATCAGATTCACTCCTCCTATTCGAATCGGTGTACACGATGCTAAAATGAATATGACGGCATTTTTGCATTTATTTTTTAAATATTAATTATATGTGAATTTATTTTTGTTCACTTTGGTCAGTCATTATCGTTGTGGAGTAGGCTTCATCAAAAGATCGTTCGTTCTCCACGGTTATAGTCCACTTTAGCCACTCGCCACCGTTTACAGCTGCTTGTCACAGCTGTACGTTGGCTGTCTTCTCTTCTTGTTCTATCGCTTCTCTCTCTCATTATATACAGGCAAGACGATTCCTAAACTTTGAACCGTCTGCTCTATCTTTCCGTTGTGATCTCCACACAACATCTAGTCGTAGTTATTGTAGTAGTATTAGTAGTAGCAGTAATAATTGTATAGAACTCCATTTGCAAGCCTCGTCGTCTCTGGAGGCTTTTGTCTTCGAGATTGTTATTAATATTATAATTAGTTGCAATCGTATGTATATTTCTTTAGCCACTCCTACATACCCTCATGGTGATCCCCCATTGAAACACGACATTGGTTGCGTCACAGATGCTGTTCACTTCCAAGAGTCACATTGGCTTTTCCATTTTGTCCCCTAACTAATCATGTCATTATTTCATCTGTTTAGACATATATATATATATATATATATATATATATATATATATATATATATATATATATATACGCATCTGTCTGCGATCTAGATTCCGTTGTGCTTCAATACTAATTGCTATTAAGCTAACGCTATGGCTGGTTACATCGGACATATTGAAGACTCGCGTAAACGCCAGCGCTCGACCAGTCTTTACTACTCTCTGCATGTAGACAGATAGCAGTTGTAAAAGCTACTGCTGTTACAGCTATAGCTGACGACTCATTTTCTGTCTCGATAAATGTTGGTGGCTCTTTCCTTGCTGTTTCGTTTGCTGTCTTGCAGAATATATCGAAACAGCATGTCCGGTCATGGGCGGGTAAATGTTTTTCTCAATAGCGGTTACTTATCGGCGTGTTCTCTACTACTTAGTGTTGTCCGTCGGTATGGCCACCGGACGACCGCAAGTCTTATTTCAGTTATATTCCTGACTCGCAGAATGAATTTTTTCTCATGCTTAACCTCGTCCACGGAGACCGGCAAACGCGAGGTAAACTAAGCAAAAATAAACAATCTCACACACACACACATATATATATATCCACATGATAATTTATGCAGGTTGCACTGGCCTCACAGACTTTTTTCACGTGTTGATCTATTCTTGCGTCTCTTCACTCGGAGGTGAAGGCTTTCCATTAGTCTCTCTAAGAAAACTAGGCGTGGTTAATTACTATGTATTACACACAAACACGCACATATATATATATATATATATATATATATATATATATATATCGAGCTCGCATCATATCAGCCTGCACTCTGTACAGCAGAGATTACAAAGAATGAGAAATGTTATGGCATTTGCGTAGTGCAATAGGTGTGTAGGGGTGATCGATATCACTAAACATTTTAATCATATTACAGCACTAATTTGTTTTGTATGCCACCTCTGATTATGGTTTTCTGTTTAGTAATCATCGTCGCTATCCCCGTGATGATTATCATCAATGGCATTAATAATGCTGTTCAAGTTATTATTACTAATATTGTGTGTTTATGATGCACATTTGCAGTAATATTGACAATAAGTAGGTTATTTCTTGTTAATTTGATCTGCTGTTTAAAAACATATTCTATACAGGCAAGATTGCCTGCAGTGTCACCTGTTCAAAGTACGCCAAACTTCTTTGCACATGAAAAAATGGAATTCTCAACAAAATACTTTTCTTTGCGTTTGCCCTTATGCCTGGGTGCTGATCTAGCGCACACGAGCAATTATTTACCACAATTTATAACTTCCTACTCTTGGTGTTGGTACGATTATAATTACAGTCACTAATGTTATTACTGTCGCTATCGTTCTAAGTTTTTACTTGGAAGTTTACTTTACTTGTTGCGCTACAGTAGTGTACTGGTGTGATCGTTACGTCAATTAAATCTGAGGCTTGTCGATAAGAGATTAAGAATCCTCGGTTTCCTCTTTTTCAGTCAATTGCAGGTGGTAAATCAACAAGGTAGCAAAACTCGACAATTATAACTAGGCAGTTGGCAAATTAGCCGCCACGCCCGTGGCATGCGTATGGACATAGGCGGGAGAACGAGTCGGCGCAACGCTAAACATATATTGCGTGTGGACGAGCGTGCCGAGCATGTGAAGAATATACAGTAAAACTAAACGAAAAAACGGAAACGGGTTCTATCGTTTCGACATGTTTGTCGACAGGCTAGTACATAGCGGCAGCCCGAATAGCAAACAAAGACCAAATATAGATAGTGAAAATGAGAAGGAGTCATCGAAAATACGATGCTTCGTATGTTTTGGTGGCTGTTCACGATGAGGGCAATATGACGACGCCAAGCCTCTGACGAATCAGACGATCGTCTGCCTGACTACCAGACAAGCATACTAGCGTAGGACATGAGCCCGAAACCAAAAATAATTCGTAAAAAAGACTACATAAATAAGCATTTGAAGTGAACGTAGAGTCGCTGCTGCTCTTTCCGAAACTTACTTCCATTTGTCGGTTGGTGTATACGGAACAGTATGCAAATCAGCGCAGCGGCTCTCCGGGCACAACCTAGAGATTCATTATCGTTCGGCTATCACTACCGTAGCAACAGGACGGCGCTGTCAGACCAAATTATTTCGGGGGCAATTCAGACCTGATCTAACAACACATGCCCCGCTGCCATCTCTCCTCTATGAGTTTACCCTATCGTAAGTATTTGGTGCTACAAACCTATTATTTAGCAGCGCGCGGAACGTAATTGCTTGACAGTAACAACTTCCCGGCTATGCACAGATTAGCTCTTCCAATATGGGAAGACGCCCCACGCCATTCGCCGTGGTATTATCCATCCTACCGTAGTGTACGTGGGCGTGTTCGGACTAAGACCAGCACAAAACATGCGTCAGAAAATGTAGTATTCTGGCAATAACGTAAACAGATCATCATAAAATGACACGCCGACTGCACTAGTTCCTAACGAAAACGTACTTTTGTCTTGCTTTGTCTTCTCTCTAACACGTACGGACACACAGGCACGCGGAGACACAATTCAGTCAGTCATAGACACGACGAAATATACACTATTTGTAACACATGGTTCCTATTATCCGAGTGGAATTGGTATTATCATATCTGTTTGGGGAATACGACGTGGCGCACCTGCGGTAGCCTTTATATCATTGTTGTTGTTTAGTAGAATCGTGGCATCCTCGCTCCTATTGACGGGCCATGCAAATGGTGTAAACCAAGGCGTTGGCCAAGATGCGAAGAAACGACTAACTCGTCAACTATTTGGCGATGCAGGACTTCACCCAGGTGGCGGCGCGTCATGTCAGCTAGTGACAGGGCTTGGCTGAGGGGCATGTTAAGATCCGAGACAGTCGACTACACGGCCTGCCCCCGTCAGGACTATATCCAGCTGACTCTTTGTTTGTGTACGTCTGAAAGTGTCTGTGAGCCTCAATATAATGTCGCTTCTTTGCCGTTTCATTCACTTGCTCAGCGTATTCAACGGGCGTTCCTACAACCTACAATTATTATAGTCCTGGTAGTAGTAGAAGTAGTAGTAGTAGTTGTTGCTGTTAATATATATATATTAATTAATGGAATTGATTTCTTAGTCTTTCTCTCTCTCTTAACTCTCGATACATACATCGAGCAGTGCGTTCGTTAAGCCGTTATGAGTTGCTCCATCTCAGCGCGACTAAATAACGGAGCCTCACCGTCATCGCAATTTATGAACATTAGTAATAATAATAATAATAATACTAGAGATAGACACGGCTGGTTCTGCTTATTTCTTATCCAAGCTACTTCCTCTTGGCTTTTTGTTAGTCTCTACAATTAATTAGTCGTCAGTTAATCAGTTGGTAATTTTGAGCCGATCGGTCGACGATCGGCCCTTGAGCTGTTTCCCGAACCATCATCACACTCGCTAGAGCGGAGAACATTTTCTCCTCTGTCTCTTTCTGGCTCTGTTTATATATATATATATATATATATATATATATATATATACGGCCAGCTGTACCACCGGCTAAGAACTAAATACTGGCACTACACAGAACCGATTTGCAAACAAGCTCAACCATATACACGCCACGTGCACGGCCGGTGTTGTTGACAGAAAGTGTTGTCCGTCGACCGACAGTAACGACTGGCTGTGGACTGTCGTCATTCGGAGTAGTGAGTGAGTTTCGCACAGTTCGCGAACAAGTGCGACTACATGTCCGTCCAGGTCCGGCTTTGAAGCATGTATGAAGGGCTATATGAATTTCAGACAGGTTGTCGTTTCTTACACCCTGGTTGTTGTTGTTGTTGTTATTGTTGTAATTCTGTCGTTGCTGTTTGCAGTGATCGTATACGTGTGTCTACGAGTTATGACTGCTCGCGGTGGTTGCCTCTCGTTGCGGCCGACCGGCCACTGCGCCTGTGTGTCAGTTGGTCGGTCGGGGTATCACTACTGATGACATCGCCGTCAGCAACCGGTATGGGTTTCTCTATGGCCGCTACTACTACTGCTGCTGCTGCTGTTGTTGTTGTTGTTGTACGCCGTCGAAAGGGTTGTTGTTAACATCATCATCATCATCGTGCGTGGCTGTTATCATCAACGGTGGCGCTGAGTTTTATCAGTCACCTATCACCGATATTATAATATGCGCAATCTAGTTTGATTGACATGCTGTATGCTTGAAATATTATCATAGCTAGTCGACTGACGGGAAGAGGCTCATTGCGCGTCTGTGCTGCTCGTGCCAAGCAGGTGTCTCTCGCCTGCGAATGACTGGCCTGCAGACATTTTTAAAGAACAACGACGAGAATGTCGACGACAGGAAGAAAGAAAAAAAGGGTATCAGTTGCTGTATGCCGTAGCGAGGGCCCCCAACAGCTCTAACACTCTAACAGGACTCCTTTCTCGTCTATGGTGGCCTTGATTTGCGGCCAACTAATCGGCTTGGAAACGTTGCGGCATCATACGAAAAGGAGGACGCGGTTGGCCTAGGCGCACGCGCAGCAAATTGGTAAAGCAAGATAGCAAATCGCCGAAATAGCAGTGATGTGGGTCGTAGAAGAGGTTGTCTAACGGTCACGTTTAGATGAATGTCAATCAACGATCGTCACTGTCGTCGTCATCGATCGCATAAGCACGATATGATCAGGTTATCCGTATGGGTGTAATACCACTGCTGCGAATACGACCATACGTGGTTCTGCTGCTGCTGTCGCTGCCACGTCTCAACTACAAATTCACCCGCCATTCTTACCTACGTAACGATTGCAGTAAGATCCAATCGTTTCATCTCTTGTCTTCCCCGACTCGGTCATCTGTCTCCCGATTGGATCTGGTATGCAAAGTCAGGCACCTTCGAGCGATGAAGCCTAGCGTTGCCATAAGACTCGAGTGTTTCTCTTACTTTCCTGACGCAACGGTATGCTTCCAGCTGTGAGAACGTGCTACGGCATTATTGACCACATAAACACGGATGTTTAAATGAATCTATCTGTTTAAACGTGTCGAGAAAATTACGTCTTCTGTATGTTCGTCTATCTTCACTGAGTGCGGTAACGACTCTGCTTTTTGGTGTGACGCTGTTATTGTCGTTATCGTTTGAGCAGAGCAGTCGATGCCATGGATGCGGTTATCTATGTCAAAGTATGTTATGTACACGATGCGACTAGAGCGGGATGGGGTACGTCGTTTTGGCATTTCGGGCCGACTACGTGCTGTACCACACCAACCAAAACGTCCACAGTAAGAAGAACATAGCTCTTCAACCAGTATTCTCCATATGAACGATGATAACAAAGGCGGTGGCTATATCGATTGAAGCAAACACTGACGACCACAATGCTGCATAGTAGTAGACGTAGCAGAAGTTGCAGTGGTAATCGTTGGAATAATAATACAAATCATAATCGCAGCGCTACCAGCAGCAGCAGCAGCAGAAGTCATCGGCGTCGTAGTAATAGTAGTAGTAGAATCAACAGCAATGCTTTGAGTCACAGTGCTATGAGCGTCGGTCTCGGCGATACGGGAGGCATCGTAATCGGTTAAGCTAAAGACGACCTGCGAATATGTCCACATTGGTCTAGTTGGGTTCTACGATGTCGGCCGGTTGCCTTGCGACTGTGCGCCAAACACCATGGCTCTGTGCTCGTGCATGAAAGAGCAGTAACAAAGAGTAGCTGTTGTGGCACTGTATTAGGACGAGCAGGTGGGTTCCGGGCCAGTCGCTCCTCTCATATGATTGCAGAGCAGCCCAATCGATCGATTGTTGCGATCCTAGCAAGCGCCTATAAATCGATCGAAGAGTAGGCGCGGCGACGGGCCGGCCCCGTTGATGACGCCATGTTTCCACCGTCATCGGCAGCCATGATGATTGCGATGCCATGATGACGCCACGAACACTCTCTAGGTGCGACGCTCGACACAAATCAATACCTACGCTAGAATACACCTGCCATTGAGTCACCGAACCACGCTCGCTAATTAGCGGCCGTCAGAGGCCTGGTCGGGGCCGCGGCGCGTCCCCGAGCGCCAGACCAGAAAACGATGACCCACAGGATAGAGGGACATGGCGTGCAGCGAACGCCGGGAACGGTGGCTGTCTTGCTGGCAAACAGATCTGTCTGCAACGAACGATACGTGGCGACAGCAGCAGTAGTAGTTAGGCAGTTTAGTAAGCCTAGAAGATAGATCATCTATCGTTGCACGAGATTGACGAGATCGCGGACAGTGTTGTGGAGCTCGTCTAGCGTCTTTCCAGTCTGACTGACGTTGTTGTTCGTCGTCCCGCGCAGGGAGTTTCCTTGAGTTTCCAATCGGCTCATGAGTTCCCGGAACTTAAAGCGTCCAGCGGGTGGAATCGTTTCCGCGTACGCCGAACAAGTCGTGTGCAGAAGTTGCACCTGTCCGAAGAAGCAAGCGAAACGCACACAAATAGTTCGATGAGATGAGATGAAAATGTCACAATAATATGGACACAAGCTACAAAGCAGGCTAACATTCGTTGGTGAGACTCGTGGGCCAGGTCAATACTCTCCCTTAATACGTAGATAAATGGTAGGTATTGTCTCATTGCTACCTGTCCTGCGGTGTTCGAATTAGGAAAAGACGGCCACCTTGAAAGAGACGGAATCGTCAATCATACCTTATCGGAGAGTTGTATTATGTGAGAGGAGGTGAGGGTGGAACTCTTGAGCGTGCCCACGGTCTGGGTGATGGCTGCCGAGGTTTCGATTATCGAGCACTTCGTGTTGGCCACGCTGTCGCGGTCACCAGCTACCAGCGGAGCAGGTTTGCTTGCTGGCAGCGGCGGCTTTGGTGCCAGCTTCTTCCCGGCGCCCACCGATCCAATTCCTAGAACTGTCACAATGGGTAACTATCTGACGATATCTGGCGCCGAGAGGTATTACGAACTAACTAAACTCAATGTAAAGCGCATGAAAGTCTTCAATGGTAGGCTATGGAGCTTTCTGAATCGATGAATGTGCAAAACATAATATAGTAAGTACTATGACGAAAAAAGCCAAGTCGGTTCTTCCCTTTAAGAACTTACCCATGGACTTGCTCTTTATGAGGGAGGGCTTGGTAGGTATGAGAGGCTTCTCCGTTGCCTGACTCTGGGGACCCAGTGCAGGCGACCCCTCCGGAGTGCGGCCCTTGCCCTTGACATCCGTCGATGCTTTGCCCGTCTTCAGGGACTCCGGCCGCGCACCGCCGAGTTGCTGCTGCTGGGACTGGAGCACTGTACCCTGTTGATTGCTTCCCGGACTAACTTGAGTGCCGAGAGGGGAGTTAGCAGCTACACTAGTCGAGTTGGGGCTGACGTGAAGATTGTTGCTGGGGTTCATGGCATTAGGATTGCTAACGACCTGACTGTTGTTAGCTTGGCTGTTGCTCGATGTTCCCTCCCAGAGCTTCTTGAGGCTCGAGATACTCCCCGCGCTATGCCGCTTATCCTCCTCGCCTGATGAGTTGCCTAATGATGTTCTCCTCTCCACCTCACGATCACCAGTTCCAACGACACCCGCTGTGCCGTTGCTTGCTGCATTTCCGTTGCGTACAATGAGCTTCGGTGACTTGTTCTCCTGGTTGATAGACTTCAACTGTGCGAGAGCATTCGTCGCCCCTTCAGCGGACTTTTTGGCAGCCTTAGCCTTCAAGCTCTCAAAAAGCTCCGTGAAGAGAGGCGGTACGGTCGCTCCGGCTTCGTCCATCTGTCGCTGGACCTGAGGATTGCCGCCGGCGCCGCTTTGAATTCGTTCCCGCTCCTGCCGATCTTTGCTGCCGTTCTTTGCCTCTTCCTTTTCTTTGCGCCGTTTTTCCTCTTTGTCCTTTTTGTCTTTCTTGTCCTTCTTCTTACTTTCT
>QVRM01006930.1:802500-872644 GCA_003439945.1 Dermanyssus gallinae
GGTCCCCCACTTCAGAGCATAACAATAACAGACGACCCTTGTTAGCAACACAAGGTAGTCGCCTCCACTAGGATTTCCCCCGCGAAAAGCGTGTGGAGCTCACTAACCAAACTTTCTGACTAACCCAATATGCATGCATGCATGCAAATGATCACTTGAGCAAAGTGGGTTCTGCCGTTTTCCCGCTCTTACGTGTAGGACAGTCTCTTACACTTACAGATGAAGGCGTAGCTGATGGACAGTGGTTTATTAACTAGATTTCGTTGCATGCACAGGACGACGCGACGTACATAAAAGGAGGGGGAGAGAGAGCAAGAGCGAGCCCCACACAACGTGTCCGAGCGCTTTTAGCGTTGACAACTTCCGTCACCCACGGGGGCAACCCACGGTATAACCGGTGGTTGAGCCAAAATGCGTTTCATATAATTCACGCGCATTGATGTAGATGTGTGCTAAATTATATGAATTGCATTTCGCATCATTATATATATATATATATATACTGTATGCCTTATATGTATATATATATATATATATATATATATATCGAAGACGAGCACTGCCGAGTGTGCAAACGTATTGTAAATGATTAATAAATCATCACAATATTTTCTATATATATATATATACATGTATGTCGATAAGTCGTGAAAGCAAATTACTCGCATGTCTTCACATGAGGCAATGGGCAATGCTGGCTGTGCGTAGCATTGCTTGGTGTTCAATGCTTAACGAGAGTCGAATGCGGCGGCAGCCCCACCACGACCGCGGTGGCATTAGGCAGCTGGCTAATACAGCCACAGCAGTATTAGGCAACAACAATAACAACAACATTAGCGACAACAATAACAACAACAACAGCAACAACAACAAGTAGCAGAACCGCATTTGGAAGAAGTGTGTGTTTGTTTGTCGTCAACTGTTTCCAGCCAGCCGCATAAATACATATCTAACTAAACAAATGAAGCAGAGCAACCACAGTCGCAATAGCAGCAGCAGCAGCAGCAACAACAGATCACGAGTGGCGACGCCAGTGAAAGCCGCCACCTCGACGCGCTTCCCCCCCCCCCCCCCACAGCAGAGCAGCAAACAGCTCATGGTTGGTGTTGTTGATCACGATGACGTGACTCGACGCCAAGACGGCGACGATGGCGACGACGACGGCGACGCTTTCCTCGCGCCGTGGGAACTGCAGATAGATAGACGGGATGCCAGCTCCAGACGGCGTCCACAGCTGACAAGCCAGCGAACGCACGAACGAATTCATGCGTGAGACTATAGACACTGTCACTACTATTAACTAGATCTACAATACACCCTCACACTCCCTCCGGCTTCCCCCCTCTCTCTCTCTCTCTCTCTCTATATATATATATATATATATATGTATATATAGATATGTTTATATATATATATAAATATATATATATATATATATATATATATATATATATATATATATATATATATATATATATATATACGCAACTACTAATATCATTCTAGAGCGACACAGTGACGTCAAGCCGATCAGGGAGGGATCTGCTCGATCCGAAACACCGTCCAGTGATGAGGAGATAGATGACAGACGGTCAGAAGCAGAACAACAACGACGACAACAACAACAACGACAACAACAACGATAACAACAACAAAAACAACAACAACGACAACAACAACAACAAGCAAACAGAACAGCGTGCGATGATCACAATGTGTTGACCACGCTCGCCACGTCTGAACAACAACAACAACACCGACAGCAACAGTCGATTTTGTCCGAGGTGCTGCTTGTACTTGTTCTTCTTCGGCTTCCGTTCGCCGTCGCTAAGTAAAGAATTTCATCTTTTGATCGATGGGGTAGTTAGGTAGATAGATAGATAAGTCCATTCTTAATCGGCGGAACGCCGATCGGCTCCGGACAACGGAACATGAGACCGTCTTTCGCAGTCAATGTGTCGTATGCGTGGGGGGCCAAACATGTATTCCTTCCTAAACATATCATCCAATCGCGCATGACTTGATGAATGATCGAGTCTGATCGATACCCCTTAGTCCTTAAGCACACCAGTTGCCGAATCAACCGGTAGTAGAAGAGCGGGCTATTTGACTGCCTTCGTATCAATATGTACTGCTATAATAGCGTGAACTAATTATAGAATAAAAAGACGCCTCGTAATAATAGCTTGGCTATGCATTGTGCCGGCAGGCAAATAGCAATAAAAGCCAAGCGATAAGCTAAACGTAGTCTATAATATTAGCAGTAACGCACCGTAAACGAGCCACCGTGGCAGAAAGTGTCCTCAACAACCGGTTCGTTTCTACCCGTACAGCCTTCTGGCTCGATTCCGTAGGTGTAGCCTAGTCTTATAAAAACTCAGTAGAAAATTATGCATACATTTCTATTGTATACGTGCGTATACGGTTAAGACTTGTATGGTAATATTCTACGTGAATGTATCACACATAACACCCACGCCTTCCCCAATTGTAACACGACTGCAAGAGATACATAAACGTGCATCGTTTATCAACAGCGCATGCCAACAGATGATAGAATGATAGAGTTAACGTTCTAAAATAGTGTCACATTTTAACACGGATAACCAGTAGCAATAATAATAATAATGGATGTGTAAGGAGATAGAGACAATGAGGAAGACGGAACAGAGCGAAATACAATAAAATGCCGATAATGCGGCTGGCTACACAAGGACATTCTATAAATGGCTAAAAAATAGGGCACGTGAAGATGCTGGAATGCTTCCCATGCACGTAGCGCTGGATTAGGGAAACGCACTGCGACGTTATCGCATTTATGTATAGACATTCTGGTCTGCAGAGGTTAACATTTTTTGTGCTAGAAAACACCTTTCATGTCATATCTAGACTTTTTTTTGTTGAGAAAACTGTGTAAAACTCAAAACAGCCATATGTTCGTGCACACACGTATGCATTCGTTTATCAAAATCAACCACAAGCAACTCACAAAAAGATTGCTTCGAAACGAGTATATACCACGGAACCTACGAGTCCTAGTGTCCAAAAAAAATCCTTTCGGGGCTGACTCTCAGCCAAGATTTAACGTCCATGGGACTGCTTTTCGCATTGCTTCACAAACGAACCCACATAAATGCAAATGTGGGGCAACGGTGGGGCTCGAACCCGCGCACCTATGTGTCTCCTCCGGTCGCGAGGCGCAGACGTATTCCCCCACCACGCCACCGGGCTCGACGAGTCCTAGTGTCAGAGGCTATATATATATATATATACTTCATGTTGTTAGCCGTGTAAGTTCCGCTGTAAAATGAAACTTCCGTTGAACAGTGTGCGACGGCGGGCGGAACCTCCATCAGGACGTTCGATATGTACAGAGACGCAGAGATACATCTATGTAATGGTAAATAAGCAAGAGACGAATGCTGATGTTGATGATTATGCTAATAATAATGATGATAACGCTCGAAGAATAGGGCACTCATGAAAAATCAACAGACAGACAGAGCAGTAAAAATATGAAAGCGAAGGGTTTCCCCGCCCGCATCATTGTGTCGCAGCCAAGGCATACCAAAGCAATCATCAAACGATACTGAGCAAAGGAACTTCATTCACTCTCGAGCAGGCATCCCCGAATTCGCGCTGTTTCGTCACCCAATAATTTCCTTTTTTTCTTCTTCAACGTCGCATTAATTTTCTCTTCCTCCTCGTCTCGCTTCTAGTTCTGTTGGTTCTGTCCTAGAGGAACGGCGAACCTGAACCCAAAGTTTTTCTTTTGAGCGTAGTACATTACTTTGCCTGGCCTGGCCATCATAATTAACACACTCTCTCCACATTTTGCCGGTGCTCTCCCTGCATACCTCTCTGCACGGAAGCGCTGCGGCATAGCGGCACTGTTCGCCTGCCGACGGGCTGACGACATCTATTATACGTGCAGTATATAGGGGTACTGCTGCGCAGACGGGGGGTGAGGTGTATCTGCAAGCAGAGTGAACCGTCACCCCTCACCTCTCAGTCACCCTCCCCCCCGCGAATTGTACTACGGTAGGGACTAATGGGCAGCATTGACCACTTCCGTTGTGTCCCATCACGTCAGTTAATCACCATCATTAGTGGATCACCACAGCAGCGGCGGTAGCACAAACAGCGTTCAGGGTACGGATCAAAGTCCAGGGTCTTCTTTCCACATTGCACAATCGCGTTTTTTTCATCAGCATCGCCAACCGCTCCACATTCCTCTCTCTCTCTCTGTCTCCGTTTATGTCTCTTTTTCTATGTGGCTTTCGCGCCCTTTCGGTAGACTGATGTTATGTTTCTATGGCTCTTTACTTCCTAGAGCTATGCGATATGCTGTTGTTACGTACAACTGAATCGAATAGACCCTTCCTGATCATGCTCTATGCTCTGCCGGTGACGGCACTTGCTAATCCGGCCTTCGCTAATCTTGCATAAGATCCTCTCAGGGAGCTCATGCTTGCTGTAACTACTACTGCTACTGCTGCCTTACCGCATCTATGGCGAATCTATGCCTCTACCGAAGCACAATGTCTGTGCTTGCTGCTAAACCGAGTGAACAAGCTAAATATAGCAGCCACAACCTACGCTGTCATAACCCCTCATGAAGGAGAAAATTAAATTGCCATACTGTTGGCGGCTTCTCGGGATGAGTGCAGAAACAACCATCCGGAAATATAACGAGATAATTTTGTTCACGAATAACAATGGCCAGAAGAGCGCCATTCGCTCTATCTCACATACGTAGGGGGAAGCATGATTTTGATCGAAACAAGCCCTGAAAACAACGGGACCGCGGAGACAAAACCAGGTATATGTAGTACACCACTTCCTAATACATTGAGGTGGTTTTTAGTGAGTAGCGCGGTTTGGATCGAGTATTATACTCTCCCCCGGCGTTTAGTTCCACACTACCCTCCATTGACATCGGAGGGTGTGCGTAAAGCATTTTCAACCTCTACGAAAAAAAGGCTACACCACTTCCCAAAATATTTCAGTGAGTTACAGATGGAACCGATCAATGTGTTTTTGTGTGTGCTTGTGGTGATGATGGGATGATGATGATGGTGGTAGGCAGTGTGCTGAACACACCCGCGTGAAGTGATACGTTAGCTTCGCTAATTACGACATCTCCTTGCTGCACGTGTGGAAAAACAGCAGTGTACTTATTTACGTTTAATTTGTAGTGCCCAGTTTGCAAGTCACGCACTCAAGAGTTGAGGTGCGGGTTGTACTGCGTATCGCGCGCAATGAGGGCGCACTACTAAAGCTACTACAGCTACCACCGTCCACTGTGGCTCATAAGCACGTAAGCGCAGCTGACGGCCAGCTGCGTCCCCTTGCCAATACGGCGGTTTCCACTGAAACTGAGACTGGGCGGGCGGGCGGCGATTACGCCAACATGCTCAGCTCTCTTTACGTTCGACATGCACCTCGGTAGTATGTACATCTGTCAACAACAACAGGACAACAGATCAAAGCCTCGATCGAAGTCCTCGCTACGGGCCCGCCCCGTGTCGATTCATTAGTTAACGACGGGTCGATCGTGGACGTAAATTTTGAAACCAGCTCTCAGCCCCGGGGCCCCGAACTCCGAGCTCCATCGCAGTCAGCTCTCGAACAAACGAGAGAGAGAGAGAGAAAGAGAAAGAGCCTGGCGAGACAATGATCAGATGGATTACAGGGTTTGGTTGCGAAATTTCGCCAGCGCTCGGCAAAAACGGCAGCACCACATCCTACAGCTATTGTTGGGATCGTAAGTTAGGTAAGGAAATGAACGCGCGCCATAACTTATGCATGACAAGAACTACCTAGAGAGGGCGACTAACTCGAGATTGCTCCCCTCGGTCCCCCTAACCTTTTTGGACTGATGAAATATTTAAATAATACTCTCTCCGTACGACTAAGTACAACGCGTAGTGAAATATCGTAGCGATAACAACGATTATTATTATCATAGAGAAAACACATTTAAACACACAAATGCGCACGGGAGTATGATACACACTACTGGGACGTTGATGATGGATGGATATTCAATCGTTCACAACTAATCTTTCTCGAGCTTCCTCACCATCATTTCTTCCGGCAACCACTCCGCATGCCACCTGCGTTGAGCTTCATCATCATTATCACCATATTATTTTATCGAGCTTTATCGCCACTGTCGACAACAAGTGGCTTAGTATAGTATTCACCCGACGTGGTGTAGCACGTCGTCGATTCGACGTAGAAACGGAGACTTCTAAAAAAAGGGTTACGAGATTTCGATTCATCGTGAGAACGAGTTCGTTGAAAGGGGAGGGAAATATTTCAATCATTAGATAAACCCGCATGTTCTCGTGTGCGACGTAAGTAAACAACGGAACAACTGCTTCCCTATATCAATCATATATTATTACACATCTCCAAAATGGTCCGCGCATAGCTTAATTGTTGATTTATTCCTTTTCTGCAGATTCGACGCCGTCACAACAGAAGCTACTAGAAGCTTGCTAGCCTCGTGTTGCAGTCACTCGAGAGTAAAGACGCAGGCAACGAATCATGCGCCTAACGTATGCCGTAGTCAATAGGATCTGGCAACGCTAATGATTTAGACGGTGAACGTTAAAAGTTTGGATCACAATATATATATATATATATATAGAGAGAGAGAGATAGAGAGGAGAGAGCGAGAGAAGTTAGAGAAGGAGCAAGCCCTCAAAACTGGACGTTTTAAAAGTGCATGAAGGTGATTAATGGTCAAAGGAAATGCATAGATAGCACCGTCCAAGGGGTCGCCAGCGTACTCTTAACCACCACCGACAGGTCCAGATCCAGTCTGCTAAAGGGGTGCCCAATCAAGCGTCAACTAGCTTTTGGGTGTTTCCAAACCCTCAAGGCGTCTATCACATGTAGGCCCTACAAAAAAACTAGTCTAACAGTGCTTCCAACAAGGTCGTGTACAACTCGCGATTGAGCATCAACAGCAGCAGCAGCAATGTAGTGCGAGATCATGGCGTAAAAAAGAAACTGTTGGCGAAAGTTTATCCGTGCGACTCTTCTCGAACATGAGACACGTATTTGCACCGCCATTTTCTATCCCCCCCCGCCCCGTTGCTGTCGTCGATGTTTGTGATGTGATCACGTCACGAGTAATGCTGATGACGATGACGAAGATTCTTATTCTGTTATTATTATTATTATTATTGTTGCACTTCTCATTACACTGCTTCTGGAATGCTGCCAGCACTTATTTAGTTACGGACGAGCGGTCTGAAAAAAAAACGCCGTTGATGTTGATGTCTACTGCTTCTGGTGGTAGCTGTGGTGCCGGTCGTTGCGGGAGGTTTGGCAGCGACGGCGACGACGATGACGACAAGAGGCCAAACGCGGGTCAACGAACGACATAGCGGGAAACTTGAATCAAAGGCAACAACAGCAACAGCGGTGGCAACAACAAAAACAACAACAACAATAACAGCTACGACAGAAGCTGTACCGCTGTGGCTGTTGGCAGCCATGACGGACGGACGGACGTATGACGGACAGACCATGCGAAACACGAAGCGGGGACGTGATACACAACGAAAAACTAGCCAAAGAATGAAACGACTAAAAGAGAAAAAACTCGCCAGAGAAAGATAAAGAAAGTGCATCTATAGTATGTGTCGCGTGTCCGTGAGAGAGAGGGCTAAAACTGAATAAAAAATAAAGTTAACGAGAGAGAGAGAGAGAGAGAGAGAGGAGAAGGATACCACCGAAGTAAGATGGAGAAATAGATACGAGACAGCGAGGGCAGGAGAGGGTGCAACTACAATGCAGATGGTTGGGAGGGGGTCGGTAGGGAGGAGGGAAAAATTCCCGACTAGGGGAACGGGGTCAGCCAGGCTACAAGAAACACACGGCTGGAAAACAACGTCCTCCGTTAGCCTAACTAGCCCGATTTTTTTTTATTTCGCTCTCTCTCTCGCTCTCTCTTTCTGTCTCTGAGCTACCGCCGAAGGGTGGAGCCGCTCCGTCCGCATATGTGCACGCATATCGTATGCAAGTAGAAATTCGTACGCGCGTATATATGCACGGGGTATGTATATAAATATACACGGGTCAGCGTGATGCAGTAGCTAGCCGCTTCTTGGTGATAATAATCGGTGATGGTCGATTCGGTGGCAGCGAATCGCAGCAAACGGCCGGTCCGGCCTGTATCTTTCTCCAGTTCTCGTCTCCTTTTGATTCTCATTGTCGTCAGGTTCTGCTCTGCTGTTCTGACAACGAAACAACTGCCAGTACGTCTGCCATAGACCAGTAGGTCTATAGGTAGTATAGAGTGTGTGTCCGCAAAACAAATTAAGACCTCTCAAGTACCATATAAGCAAGAGTGTTTTATTACATATATATTTCAACTAAGAAGAATTCAGCAAACAATGATCATGCTGCAATGCCCCTTACGACTCACCTTGGAGTAAATAAGGCGGTCCAATGATTCCTTTAGACCAAACGCCGCACCAGACGGCTGTCACATATGACGCATGTAACGCATGCTCTTCATGAATCACGTGTGAGTTTTCCGTTGCCCAGATGCGACAGTTGTTTGTTTATTCATACTTCCACTCAGAAAGAAGTGGGCTTTGTCGGAAAAGATCATTTTCCTCATAAAATCGGCGCCGCCACGCTGCAATATCTCTCTCTCAACAATCTCAGAAGAGTCTAATTGCCGAAGCTTAGCCGCTCCTGGTGGTCCCCTGGTATGCTTGAACTCTTGCTTGTCAGCTGAATCCTATATCCGTTACATCGTTGGATCCGACCTCAAAAACTGCACCAAGTTGAGACGCGCGAACGACTCAACTGTTGGCCACGTCGCCTAACCAAAGTTTTCGGATATTGTCCTACACCGTCGACCGGCCACAGCGGCCACATTTTCACCAAACGAGCGCTTCGTGGCTTTCCTCGGGCCACATCACAGCGACGCACTGAACTTGTTGTATCCGAGTCAGTTTGTCGTTAGTTGCTTGCGTTGCGATTGAGCGAAAATCAAGAATAAGACCCCACACTACAGAAGGTCTACGGTAGTTTATTGTTGTTGTTTTTGTTGTCGTTCGTCGCGTGTCCGCTAAAAGGTATGTGGCCTTTAGCAACACATTCGTGACCTATCACTGTCGGCATACGAGATGGACACACGCACACGTTGTGTTTGCGCCGTTGCTTCATTAAACATTCACAGAACCTGCAGAATATTCTTCATACATATATGATAACGACGTCATTTTTCGTTATCGGTCATCTTCTCGTTTGTTGTCTGTTTGTTGTTATTGCATCTCAATCATCCATATGAACGAAGGAGACCTAAAGATTTGCTAGCGCTAAATACAATCTCTCCTACCTTCCCAGTAATCGGCAAGAATAACTAGCAATAGACGCCCCTCGGTAAAACCTCATTGGGTACGTCACCGCCTCTGCGCAAAGATAATCGGCAAGAATAACATAAACCGTTAACTGGTGGTAGCCTTTTATCGCAGTGTATCGAGTGTATCGATCCGTCCGTTCTAGAGATCTGATACATAATATACCCACGTGCATACGTACATAATCCACGTTCGTATAGTCGTCCGAATATCTTGTTCCCGCCTCCGTCCTTCGGCGTCAGGCTAGTAGAGGCCAGTACAGTACGCAACAATGAGAAGTCGTTGTGAGCTCACGTGACCACCCTTCTTTTCATGGTTACTGTTGTAACGATGAACCTGATCGTGCCGCCGACAGTGTTTCCGTGTCGTTTCTGTCGCTACTGCCAAACAGTAACGACGTGAGCGCAAATGTGCGCATGCTCGAAGCCATTTGCATAGCATTGCCATGACGTTGTCCAGAGTTCTCGAGTTCACCGGACGCACGGTTGAAAACAGGCACATATTCTAGCGTGGTGAAGAAATTGAGAAAAACATATATATATATATATATATATATATATAGAGAGAGAGAGAGAGAGAGGGGGGGAGGGAAATATATGAAGGGGAGAGAAGCGAGAGGAAAAAAAACTGCTTCAGGTACCTAAAAATAAGGTCTCCCCCAGATGTACGCACATTTTGCGGCAGCTCAAGATCTTAGTTAGCAATTGGTACGCGTAAAGGGCGCGGGCTTGCCTCCACGCCTGCGAGCACCCCCAATAACTGATATCTTAATAGTTTCTTATCCAAACTGATTGCCGAAATGTTTTGCGTCATCCCAAAACTCTGTAGCTCTCCTCCATTTACTAAACTCTCTAACTACTTTCCCATTTAACGGTGTGATTCTGATGGCGGCTATGTTGACAGCGAATGTAGTTAGATAGTAAGCATAGTCGCAGTTCCCTCCCCGCCCTTCGCCCACTCCCTAAACAAGAAAACAAATAAAACAAAAATAAGAAAACAGAGACGCAGAGAGGAAGACAGGGAAAATGCCGACTTCGCTTTTCGCGTCGATTCGTTACACAGATATCTGTCCGCTGTGGCCAAAGAAGGCCGGCCGGCCAGAGCGCACTCCACCTATGTAAGTCTTCCGATGACTAAGAGTAGTTAGTGGAAGACGTGACCTATTCGTGGCAACGCTCGCGTCGCTCTCCAGTCGGCACAGGATATGCCTGTCGACGATAACGACTGAACGGAACTCTACACTGACTGAACACTCGACATCTCCTAGTGCCGAGTCTCGTACAGCCAACGCTTGGCCAACCAACGCATTGGTCCCTGCGTTCATAACATTATTTGCATGATCTGATGCAACTATAGTGACCGATATAAGTATTAATGATGATAATAATAATAATAATAACAACAACAACATAATAGCAATAACTGTAGTAACAAGAGCGGACAACAATACCGAGATTATGCATTATACCACCTAGCAAAAAGTACCTAACGAGCAATGCTCCGCAACGACTCCGTTGGGATCGAGAATATGTTAACGTGCTGTACAGCAAGCACTCAGTAGGAAACAAGAACACGACAGAAATGGGTCGAGTCATGTCGAGCCAAACAGCGACCACAAGGAATACCAAGAATACAATGGAAACGCTGGCGGTCTACGCGATCTACCTATACGAAATAAAGCAGCAACAATCAAGGTCTAGGGGATAGGTAATCGTTGACCTCCGCTGCCAAGGATTGACCTCGTCAACAGCACACGGCAGGAGACGGTAGAGAACGACCGACAAGGAAAGTCACTCAAAAACATGTGTATAGCACAAATATACACGCTGGACGTTTAATGTACTTTGGTGTAATGACATCTATATATATATATATATATATATATATATATATGCGTGTGTCTACACGTACCGAAATCGAGTAGAGGATATGCGCCGGCACTGAGTTTTGTCGCCGGTTGTATATATATTATATATATATATATATATATAAATACCTGTGTTGGCTTTCGACCGGGCGCAACGTTCCGTCAGTGCAGACACCACCTATACGCAAAGTACAAGTTTAGCGTACTCTGGAATGAAGAGTCTGTATATATATATACTCGTATACAGTGCACAGGCCTTCGACCACAGACCTAGGGCTTCGAATCAAAAAACGGTCAGCAACTGTATGTGGTCAGTCACACTACTAACCGGCGGCCCTGTGATGGAATCATTAATCTTTTTTTTCTTTATCAGGAGAGAGTTGTTGAGTGTATGCTCTCTGGCGCATGACTTTGTCATCTTGTGCCTTAATGTATCGCAGCAACACTGTGTAGTGATTGCCGTCCGGGTAGGGGAGGAGGGGTGAATGAAAGCACGTTTTAATTAGACACCTCTTGAGGTGGCTAATTAAAACTTGCTTTTATTGGCTCTTGAAACTTGGTCAAACTCATCAGACAGGGATCGAAGAGGCGTCGACTTGGCGTGATTTACTTCTGCTGCTTCTGCGCCGGCGTACCGCTTATAGAAAACAGCTAGCTGCAGCCTATAGCAATCTATGTCGGGTTATCCTAACCTACGGGTAGTCCCAACGACGATAAGCATCTACCTTGATTCTCCGTCTGTGTGTTCAATCAACTGTTGCACTGACGGCGCGTTCACGCAACGTTACACGCTCGAACAGATTCGTGCGGCAGATCTCAGGAGGTCGCCACGTACCGCTTGTCGGCCAACATGCGACAATCTCACACGTTAAACGTCTTCGTCGTTTCGAAGCATCTCGAGCGACGCCCTACCTACCTATACACTCTAAGATGATGCGGGAACAAAACGAAGCATTTCCGTAAATGGCGAACACTGCGCAATAGTACATCTAGGTACTCGAGAAAAAACAGCGGCCGCCCTGGATATACGGATACGAGTGGTCGGCACAAAACGTTCATTATCGCTGCAGCCAAAAACAATACACAGGTAATGACAAACATGATATATAATGTGATATATCATATTTTTTGTTACGATATATAACAAATATTGATAAAAAGAGCAATGACAACAAACGATTCACTACAAGGTCAGCGACCGACAACGTGTGATTGGCCCTTAATTACAAGCGCTACGCGCCCAAATTCTCGCATCGTTTAATAATAATAAACTAAGTCAATAATAATAATAATAAACTAAGGTTCAATTTTAGCTAGACAGCTATTCGCGTGAACGTTGTTGTTTTTTGGTTTGTTCTGCTTTTTTTTGTCATGCTCTGTGCGCCGGCCGTTTCGAAATTGCATCGATGGCAGTGAGCATGACCAAGTGATGGATATACAGGATGCTGGAACATGATCAGCATCAGGACTCAACGACGGTGGCGGGCGGCGCGAAAATGGTCGCTAAGTATTTCGTTGTCGTTATTGTTGTTTCGGTGACGCCTAAGAAGTAGGTACTGCCAACGGATGGGTGCGCCAAACGGAACAAAACGTTAACAACAACAACAACACCAATAACGACAACGACGGAATCCGAGCTCCGGGAAATTTTCATCAAACGAAAGTGCATTGCCGTAGGGCCCGTGAGTTGCGCACTGCAGAAGTACAAGTAGAAGGCTTCGTCGTCGGCGTCGTCACCGTCGATGACAATGACGACCCTGTCATCAGTAAGAGTCAGTTCATCACTGTTCAGTTCATCACGAGCCGCCAGCCACAGAAATGAGAGAGCAGAAACACCACCATGCATAGAGTTCAACCACAGCGACTTGACTGTCTTCCCGTCCTCCTCTGCATGGGCTAACGGCACCAACTGGCGAACTGCGGCGACAACAAAAAACAACAAAGGCTAGTCTGCCCATTAATTCGTTACCCTTGTCGCTAACTCTTCAAACGTGTATATATATATATATATATATATATATATATATATATATATATATTCATGCCTTTCGTGATTTAAAGATTCGCAATTAGACGAATTCTGCGTACACAAACGAGGGGCGATCAGGACAGGGTCGTACTACTACTACTGACCCTACGGGTCTTCCGGGCGCACCGGGACCACAAGAGCTGGGTCCGTCGCGGAGGAGGAGCAGGCGAACTCACCGGGAGGCGATTTTAAATTATTTTTTTAGGCGGGCACTGCCTCAGTGTGCAAATGTGCAATTATTGAATAAATTCAATGTTGTATTTCAAAGTAGCCGGGTAGTTGTGGTGTTGATTATGATGATCTTCATGTGCATGTGCGTATCGTGCATATCTATCTGTCAGTCTATCTTCTGTATGTATGTATGTATGTTGTGCGAGACAAATATGTACATACATATTGCACATAGCCAGCGCAATCTGGCGCTAACACCAAACGGATATAGTTACTTGGCCGTTAACGAACCACCCATTGCTAGGTTCAAAACCTCTTCATTGAGTTTTACAATGCCAACAGCACAGCATTGCACCTCGTCTTCTATTCAGGATTAAATAGACCAACGGTAGATCGCACGAGTCCATGACGAGCGCGTTCCAGGGCGCATTCCAGACAAACAATAGCCGTATTACGTTCAACAATTGCATCTCCCCATGCTTGTTAGAGTAATGAATCTACGACGAATGCAATTTCACAATACCGAGCTTCACAATAGCGTACGCTGTTACACACGATACGATACGATACAAGCACACGGAATAGGAAAATGGCAATGCACCACCACCACCATGGTGCATTTTGTTTGGACTGATTGACGCCGGTCTGCAGATATGCAATTGCGTCTACTTGTAACAACCATGCCTAACTAACACGTACCCAACAAAGCTGGAATCGTCGCGCACTTGCGCGTATGGTGATGAAATGCTGCTATCGGAAGGGTACCACGAATGCTTTCTTTCGTTTCTTTCGGTCAAGAACAACAAAACAGCGTTCCAGCCGCACTTCAGTGAATCAAGCGTTATTGTTTCGATTTCAACATTTGTTCAACTTCGTTACATGAACGTTTTATGATGACCCGCGCTGGTACGGTGCATTTACGCATATTGTTGCTGTTGCTGCTGCTGCTATTGTTGTTGTTGTTGTTGTTGTTGTTATATCTGCTCTCTTTGTTGTCGTCGCTGTTGTTGTTGGAGTTGTTGTTGGTGGTGTTGTTGTTGATGTTGTTGTTGTTGTTGTTGTTGTTGTTGACATTTGACCATTTCTCGCATTTTCAGCGCGCGCGCACACGCTTGTCATAGTGTAGTCACCGTCTCGACGGGCACAAACAAATGGTGTCTGTTCGCTCCCGACGATGCGGCCGTTCAGCTACATCGGCGTCCATGAACAGATACATAACTCTTGCTTCACAAGACGGTAGAAAATGGCGGCGCAAGTCGGTGAACACCAAACAGAGAACGAATCGAGATAGGGAATACTATAGGATGACAGCGACGTTGGCGGGAAATAACACTCTCTCTCTCTCTCTCTCTCTGATTGAGTCACCGTCTAATTAGCGGCCCGCGACGGCGAGAACAAACTCGCATCATTTACCAGAGAATCCATAAATGAGCAAACGCATGAATGAATGCATTTATGCTGCTTCTTCGAATGTTAATGATCGACTGCTAGTTCAAGTTGCGTTCCAACGGTGACGGTATTCTGAAAAGTTCCGCGAAGCCACCACAAGTTCGTTTCAAACTAACATTGCCTAACGAATGCTTTAGCGCAGGTGTATTCTTAGAGACGCGTGAGAAGGACAACATTTACAGAGATGCCTTTCTATAAAGCGTACGAAGGAAAAATAACGCCAGTGCTAAAAAGCACTAAAATGTATAGAAAGTAAGAGCATTGTCATTTCATAGGACTTTCCCATACCTTCCCTATACGCCTAAATGCAACTTAAACATTTCCTACAAAAACTTCGTAAAATCAGCTGGTGTGCAAGAAGCATCTGTAGAATACTAACGCCGATGTGAGGTAGTGATGCGTGGATCTCGGTATCCTCGAGATCTCCCTTAACCGCTTAATTTCAGAGCTCACGGAAGATTTTTAGCTGCGGAAAGAGATGACTCGAATGCCTCTATTCGTGCCTGATGGAATTCGTGGCGTACCTAATTGCGTAAGTACGCTTCGCACGGGCAACCATGGGTGCCTCCCAAATTGCATATTGGTCAGCTTCAGTTGCTTTGGATTTCGACTTTTCGAGGCGCAGGAAGCTGCTAAATGAAGGTTCCAAACGAAAACAGCCTCGAACGGTAGCGCTCGAGACATAGGTGCCTCCCGTTATCCGACTAACTTAACAATAACAACAATAAATGCATCGAGCGTGTATCGAAGTAGGCAATAGGCGTGCGATTTAAGTATCACTTGACTACGATGGGCATTAAACGCGATGAGCACAGCGGGTGACTGAATATAACCATGAATTACGAATGCGATCGTGGGAGATCTCTCGCCTCGTGGAACCCAAGTGAGAAACTGTATAGCTGTAATATTTAATTTACAAAGTCTAGCTGCTTAGTTGGCTGCATAGGTACATAAATCATTGGGGTCATAAAGAAGAAGCTACATCAATGGCTCTAAATCGTCCAGGAGAAACTTGTAGCCCATCGACAGGTCGACAATATCAGCTGCGACGTAAAGCTCCAGAAACCAATTGCTTCACATTTGTACCGTGTCGAGTAATAAGAAGGAGTTTTTCCATTTCGTTTTTAGAAATATTCTGCTACCCTAGTATGCGAAAAAAGAAGACTCGTACTGTACCCTCTGGCTGTCGCAGAGCTGTGTTCATAAATGTCGGCACAGTACTGCTGAACAATTATTCAAGAGACTTTCTTCAACCATACAGCTGAAATTAAGCCCGCGCAATACAGATTCTCTGAAGGAAGGCCATAGAAACTGCCACCGTAATTACTGACTGGGCTATCTGATTGAAACAGAAATGCACGTTTCCATCAATCTTACTCGACCTATGCCTGAGTGGTTGATATCAAGAATTGTTCTAATACATGCTTAGAATCATATCAAACTGAGAGCTAATTTGTCGCGTCAGCGTATATTCAAATGCCGTGCCCATTGACCTACAAGCAACACCAACATGGGCTCTAGCGAGATGGCAAAGTTAGGAGAAATAACATGGCATAGTTTCGTAGAAGCGCTTGAGCTGCCTTAGTTACGGCAGTCGTTTAAGATAGACGATCTAGCAGCTCCTTCACTTCTACTTCGACAACGGTCATTGTTTACCATACTATAGCGAAGGTGATGATGATAATGATTATGAATACTATTATTGCACTATATTAAACCCATCTGCATGGCAGTCTATATATATATATATATATGTACGTATACATTCAATGCTCAAATGCTCTTTGAATAAAAGCGACCGCGTATTTCTGTATTGCCTATCAGAGTGTCTGTAATCTCCAAATGACATTCGGTGCAAGTGGCTTTCATTGGGGAGAAGGCGTACGGACAATGCACATGAAATATTGTGGGCGGTGTTTTCAAGCGGATTCGATTTAGTTTGACGACGAGGAACGTTTTTTTTTCCCATCCAGATGATGTGACTGGCCCGCATTGAGATGTAATTCGGATGGCACGAAATGCTGTTCGTATCGCGTGCGGGCCGCCGTCGTCATCATCGTCAGAAGACATCATAGCCACTATCATTCAGATGAGCATGAGGGCAAAAGACACGCGCTGCTAGTACTTCGAATTTTTAAAATTGAACCGAAGCCGCCGAGGTATTCCGGCGGTGTTGCTTATAAACGCCATTCACCAGGTATCACACATAGGCAGCATTTCGATCGGCAATGAGTGGCGGCGCTTATGTGTTAGGTTTGGTTCAAAGAAGTGAAGAAAAAACGAGGTTAGGCGACTTTTAAGGAGCCGACTCTGCAGCATTTGTGTTAAAATATATTAGAGGAGCAACGAATCTGCATATGTGTTAATATATGTTCTAAAGTGGTGGTATGGTTATGGTAATCAAGCAGCGTCCTGAAACACTGTGTATACGTAGTATCGTCAATTTCACGGAGGACTTGTAGAGCCGAAGATGGTTCCCCGTTCGGGAAGGCCTTCGACGTCAATAACAGAAGAAAACGTTAAAACATTTCGTGATATCGTACTCAAAAATCTCTGAACTACTATCAAGCAGATAGGCGAGGAATTTGAAATCTCGTGGATGTGGATTAGAGGTAACTGTTTCCACCGATACTTTAATGATACCCTAAAAATGTTGAATTTTCAGCAAATGAACGCCCGCCGGGAAATGAACCTTCAGACGGTAGCAGAAGACCCTGGATTGCTCCAGAGAGTGATTACAAGAGACGAATAATGGGCGTATGGTTATGACGTAGTGACCAACGCCGAATCCTCCCAGTGGTGCTTTCAAGGATAGAGTCAATCGAAAAATTCGATTTCGAAATACGCATTTAAAAAATGTTTGGAATAGTGGTAAAGAAGGTGGCACAAGTCCACCACAGCGGGAGAGAGTAATTTTGAAGAGAATAACTACAATCTTTGGAAGAAGACAAATAAATACTCTATATCATAATTATGGTTCATAACTTTTCGATCTGTCCTCGTTTATCAATATATATATATATATATATATATATATATATATATATATATATATATATATATTTTTTTTACATACATGTGCATGTTTTATTAAGAACATGAGTGTGCACTGGGAATATTACTCTATCGCGTATATATATATATATATATATATATATTGGGGCACATGTATTTAGGTACATCTGCTATACCACGTCGATGCCATCATAACTCCGCGCTGCCTGGCTAGGCAAAAGTGTACTTACTACTGGCACCAACATTTAACAGTCATACATCGTTATTTCTACAATTAGACCGCTATCACCAACAACAGCAAACGCGCTATAGTAGAAGCGTGGCAGATGCGTTAACAGAAGCAGGCGTCCGTGTGCGTGGATGCTTTCTTGTTTTTTCGTCGAGTTTTCTCCCAGACAAATTGTTAGCTAACCACTGCTGTTTAGGGGGGGCACATCACGCACAACGCAAACAAGTAACAGCAGATCGTTACTAGACTTTCATTGCCTGGGTCGGTTGTAACAGCGGTAGGTAACCTAAGCTCTGCCAGCAATTGGACTTCGCCTCCCGAGCTCTAGCGCAACCAATGTTTAGGGAAAAAAAATAGCAAAACACGAGCGGATTGCGGTAATTGTTGTGGTGGTTTCTCTTCGTGTTCTATTTTCCCTTTTTCTTGGGTACTTGACAACAAGACAGAAATATCGCGGTGGAGAAGCGTAGGTAAGCGCACTCGTTGACTTGCGAAGAGGCTTGGACGCAGAGAAAGAACGAATCTACAGGTCTCTGTAGCATCTTAGATGAGGAATGACCACCCTCAGCACAACGCTTCGTCATAATGTTTTACTATGAAATTCCTTTTCCAACTCATTAGCAATTATATATATTATATATATATATATATATATATATATATATAGAAAAGTTGGCAGCGTCCACAGAAAGAAAGCCGCAGCAACATCAGTCTTTCATCACTCTTTTTCCCCGTTCTGTTTGTTGCTTTGTTTATGCGCCATCCGCCTATGGTCACTATAACCGCTTGCGAGAATAATGAGTCTCGCACAGGGACGCACGCTTTATATGTATACACATATATATATATATATATATATATATATATATATATATATATATATATATATATATATATACGTATGTATATAAATATATCGCAAAATAGTTTGATATATTTAAAGTCACATAAAAATTGTTTACAATATATATTTTTTTATTAAATACAAATTTAATAAATGGCTAACGACTAAAACCATATCAGCGAGGCGGAGACCTTTTTGGTTTTACAGGCTGTATACGCGACACCCATTGTTTAGCATTTTTTCACATAAATTAAGCTCAATTATATTAATGCATGTTTCAATGTTGGTTTTTAGTTCGGGACTAAAAATCAACTTACTTCATCCTCAAAAGCACAACTGTCTCCCCCCCCCCCCGCTGTTTGGCTTGCTGGCACCAGAGTTCGCTCGCATCGAGTGTGTCCAAATTTGGCCAATTAGACAATTAAGGATCATGCTTCAATAACGCTCGTCATTCACTGTAGAGTGAAAAAATAGGGTCTAATGATTCCTTTGGACCGTAGGCCGCACCAAACTATCACACATAACACATGAAACGACTCTTCGTAAATCACGTGAGGTTTCTGGGTTGCCCAGATGCTACAGTTTTGTTTATTCACACTTCTATTCAGACAGAAATGGATTTCGTCGGAAAAGATCATTTTCTTTACAAAATCGATATCACAATGCATCATCTCAAAAGCCCAACTGGCGAGCCGCTTCTTATGGTTTCGTAAGCTTGAGCACCTGCGACAGCTGAATCTTATTACATCGACCTCAAATTAGACCGGGTCGAGGTGCACGAAAGACCCAGTTGTTGGACACGTCGCCGAACCGATGTTTCAGGACAGTGTTTTATACTGTCGACCACACAGGCGATATTTTTAGCCGAACAAACCCTATGTGGTTTTCCACGACTTGGCACATCACGCACTAAACCGATCCTGTGAAAATTTTGCACAGGTTCACCAATGGTGTTTTTACAAAGCCGGTTATGCCGGCGGCCGTAGATTGCACGAATAGCTCGGCATGACCGTACAAAGTTTATTTTTTATGATTAAATTGACAATCTCTAAGCGTTCTTCCATTGAACAAGTGCAGTAAAAGCTGCATGCGGATTATTGGGTTATATTATAAAATATATAAATCAAATATAGATTAAAAATATTGATGGTAACAACAGACATTCTAAAATGTTAGCAACGATACTTTCATGGAGATAAACGCTAGGTTTGAATGAGCGTGACGCCAACTGCAAAATGATCATGAATACAATATATTGCAAACTTTCAACTAACTGGATCGGGACCGTGATATCCCGATTCAGTTATGTGCTTAATAAACGAATAATATTACATAAAGTGTAGTAAAGGACGGGATTATGATGTAAACATTTAGTTATTTCTAAATCTGATAAATTTAATTTTTTCTAGAATAATACACACGTAGTACTAGGTAAACGCTCGATGATATCGGTTATGTTAGTCTTGCTTCCACACGTATCCCAGACCTATATGTATACGCGTTTAAATGTTAATACAGATTATTCTAAGAGTAATATTTGAAAATTGAATGAAATACGCCTTTACACGCGGTAACACCTAATCATTTATATAATAACCTTAATCCCAATCTGCAAGTTAATAGATGTCACGCCGGGATCTAACTAACGACTGTTAAGAGTCAGTTAGCGGTTGTCACCTCCACGCCAAACCATCGATATATCTAGAATAATTGCCAATTTAAATTGGTAGATACACAGCGTTTCCAGGTTCTCACTTAGGTGAACAAGTGTTTGCTTATGCCGCTGATATTTTCAATAACATGCTTACACCCTAAATATATATATATATATATATATATATATAAAGTCCATTTATTTTCCGTATATTACATTATGTATGTGGAACACATACACGGAGGATTAGCTAAGCCAATGTGCCTAGCGAGCGTGTATTGTGACTATCACGTGTCGGTTTCGTCTAGGTCCCCATATATATATACATTTATATATATATATATATATATATATATATATTATATATAGATATATATCCAAACGTTAACATCATGATGGCACAGAGCAAAGACAACACGTGTGATGATGAGAAAAACGCAACAGTTCGGCGAATTTTTCCGCCGTCACGTCCACGGCCGCCGCGTCCACGAAGACTATTCTAGACGCATCACGAAGGTGACGGCGCCCGCCACGAATCAGCCATCGTCGCCTGTAGCTACAGCAGCAGCAGCAACAGTGTCATTAGCAGCAATAGTCGCGGCATCGCGGCAACAGCAGCAGCAACAGCAGCAAGAAGAAAAGCATCAAAGATCGCCACCTATGGACACCAATTCTCAGTACAAGTTGGTCTGTCTCAAGCCATAGCCGGGGTGTGTCTATTGGGTGTTGTAGATGGAGAGCAGAGGGTGAAGGTCACTCGAGGGGGGACGTGTCGCTACGAACGAACACGGCACGCCGCTCGCGGAGATGGGCCGCCCGTGACCGGCGTTAACAACCAACCGGCGGGCCGGCCCCTATCATTGTGGCCCGCCGACGAGATAATTGTCATTTCCAGTTACCTTCAGCTTCTTCTAACGACGACAACCCGAACAACGAGGTTCGGTTGAGGTTCGGCAGAGGGCTCACAATTGAGTTCGAGTTCACAACCCTCGAGCTCGCCTCGAGCCCTGGAGGCTGGGTTCAACGGCAGACCCTACCGTCATGATGCTGCTGCTGCCGACTCCCTCCAACAACGAACGACTCCATGATGACTTCGAGCATGGCTGCATAACGAAAACTTATAGTAGTGTATAATAATAATAATAATAGCGAAAGAACTCGCGCAGCTTGCGAGTTACCTTTTTCATCGTCATCGTCGCCGTCGGTGGTGGTTGCTGCCTCATCCCTGCAGTTCCATCCATCGTCATCGTGGGCCAATCAGTCAAGTCTGTTAGACCAACGTCAACGAACGACGCCGAGTTCCTCTTCGGTCATTGATGGGAACACTCGACAGACACTCGACGCTTGTTGGCGCAGCTTGACGTTGCCCATTACACGTTCTTCATCACTGCTTCGAGCATCGGCAACTACTTCCACTACTACTACTACTACTTTTAAGACTACACCGAAATCATCACCACCACCGCCAATACCAGCGACAACGAGCTCTAAAGACGCCTGCCTTCACTGCCATCGTCGACAATATACACAAAAACAACAACCACAACAGCATCAGCAGCAGCAGCAACAACAACAACAACAACAACCACAACAGCAACAAATTCATAATTCTGCCAACAACAATAACCACGAGGAGCATTTCGCGCTAATTATCTGCAGCACTCCGTACTCGGCGCTGTGCCCGCAGCTGACGAAAGCTTGCACCTCGGCGCTTGGGATTTTCCTGCTCTCTGGTTCTTCATACTGGTACTGCAGGCTACTGTGCATACCTACACGTCTTCTGCACATTGGTCGTCGGCATGATTCGTCGATCTTTCTTTCTACTTTTTAGCCTTCATCGGACGTCTTTTTTTTGTCATCATTGTCGCGGACGTCTTGTCGTCGTTGTTGTTATCCGAAAAACAACACAAAAAGAAAGTCATCTACTTCTTCCCCTATGTGCGCTGCCCTCGCTTCCTGCAATCGCGGAACATGGGGCGAACCCTAACTTAACTATGGCACTGTTACCGCCTCCACTGCGGCGCCAATACCTTCGTTCAAGATCCATTCATCTTGCTTGTTCGTTGCACTGTTACTGTTGTCGACGATTTCAACTTCGCGTCGTCGCGGCACGGTTGTCGTTTTCACTCGTCACCGTTCTGACTGATGAGACTCAATCGAAACGAAGGATTCGAATAGTAGCAAACCAGGTAAAGAGAGGTGGAAGAGGAGAAAATTAAAGTGTTGATTCTCGTCAGCAGCAGCAACAACAACAACAACAACAACAGCCACGGTGTGGATGGTGTGGCAGCCATCCAATATGTGAATTCATTCAACGACCGGCGGGTTTCTTAAGTCCACCGTCTTATTGCTCGACATAGGCAATCATCGAACGCAGACAGACTGAATGGAACGCCCATCTCCTCTGCTTAATCTCTCTCTCTCTCGGCATGTTTTTCCGCCGGAGTGAAACAGCACTCCAAGTTTTGGACTCAGCCTAGACGTATAGTCAGAAATCTATGGCGACAACTTCGTTTTGGAGTATGGCTGGCCGACTGTACTATCGGTTTATTTACTATCAGCATACTTCGATACAATATCCTAGAGCGTGTCATACACCTTCCCTTTAGCTCAAACCAAACCCCCCAAAGGGGGTTCCTGTTTTATGCTGGCTTGTGACTTTTGCTGTCTACAGGAACTCCTCGTGCCTCGCCGCCAAGTTCCAAAAGCCAGTTAGTGGCCTCAATTGCCTCCTCTCCCTAGCAAAGAAAATTTAACTGCAAACTTAAGGTCAAACGACCCCGTTTCTCTCCTCAGTCGGATAACACTAGAGCGAATAACCGGTCTTTTAAAACTGCTGCAGATTACATCAACATTCACAGTACCGGGAACGGCAGCGACCGAGTGAATGTTATAACCATAGCTCTTATAATAATAATCAAAGCCGTTAATGGAGCACTCGTTGAGTCTACTTTCATAGTATTCCTCTCCCCGCCTCCGATGACCGCGTTGTAATACGTTCAACCAATGCCATAACACGACGAAACAAAATAGTACACATGATAAAGAGCAACAAAAGCCTGCAGCAAACGACACCACTATCCCTCAGTCAAGTCGAGTTTCTATAGACTATTATGAAGCCCTCATATCAAGCCACTCAAAGTTGGCTTTTTTCTTGTTGCTGCGTTGATACAAACAGTCAACATATTGATAAATACACTACTACTGCACTTTCTTTAGAGCGTCACTACCGCATGTCCCCTGGAAAGTATACCAACACAATTGTTAAGCTTGTCCTCATACACGCCCGTTCTTTGCCATACAGGTGTGTTCTATTCTCTGTCTCGCTCTTTCAATATATATATATAATATATATATATATATATATATATATATATATTTACATATATACATATATATATATATATATATATATACATGATGGCAATGGTAAGGTTTGACTAATGTCTGGCAGTTGAACATTCTGCTAGCCGCGCCAGACGTATCCGGTCCTCGGACGAACCAGGACAGACTAGCAGACAGGATAACAGTGGGAGGTTTTTAAGCGGCGGCGTCGTCGTCGTCGAATGAAACTAAGACAAGCCTCTGTCATTAGAAGAGAGCAGTTGGACGCTGGGGAGGGAAGACACGTGCACTAGTCCTGGGCTGAGTAAAGAATCTATCTCACTGTTGTTTTCAACAGAAAACGGATGGCGGTAAATCAAGACAGCTAAGTCATCATCGCCCACACTACTGAAGACAACGGCAACGACGACAAAGATGAAGATGATGGCATGGTCATAACGAGCACCACAGGATCTTTTTCCCACATATATATATATATATATATATATATATATATATATATGCAACAGTCAATAGCTAAACTACCAAGATGAGAGACGACCCAATGACGTGAAGGAAGCACTAGTTGTGTCTGATGTGTATGTTTATAATTTTATCCAACCTGGGTGTTAATAAACCATAATAATAATAATAATAATAATAATAATAATAATATGCAACAGTCGTACAAAGAAAGACAATAAAATTACGAAGAGCTACTGATTTGTGCTGTCTCGCCCCAGGGAGGTCCCAATAGCGTGGCCGCCGCCAGTAAGCTACTTAAGAACACGTGGCGAGACGCATTGAGAAAATCACGGGCTAGCGACATGAGGCGCACAGTTTTTGAGGCAGTCGCTATCGGTTTGGCTGTCTGCGTAGGGGAAACGCGGCTTCCTGTGAGGTGTGACAGCCGGCGGGCGCTAGAACTCTAGCAGATATTCACTCTTATCAATTGTTTTAACTGACAAAAAAGAGGAAACATAAGTTTATATATAGAGAAATTATACCGACAACATGAACGACTCTATAGTAGCAACAACAGCGCCACACGCAAAAACAACCACACATAAACTAGAGCCGAAAAAAACACTGCAACCGCGCATAGTAGCTGAACGGCAAAGTCGCTATTGTGAAGCCCCGGAACTCCTGAGATCAGACCGACAATTGGCCACATTTGAATACATAAACGCATAACTTTCAATGTAAAGGAGATCCGGTCTGGACTTCTACCAGCCATACCCAAAGGAAAGAGAAACGCCGCGAAAAACAACAAAAACTAATGATGACAACCAGTAGCCAGTAATGCTTAAAGGAATAGAATCAATAGATTGAAAGCACTTTTAACGATGATAAAGTAAGGTTTTATATACTATGTTTCCACAAGCTAAGCAACCCTGCAACAGCAGTAGCAAACAAAAACAGCAAAAAAAAGAATTGTAAGAGCAGCAACAATGACAAATCGGCAGTCAGCAACAATAGGAGAAATGAACAACAACAATTATGAGATGAAGAACAATTGCATTATTATGTTATACGATTTTTATGTATAAATGCTACCCACCAAGTATTCAAGATAATAATTTAGGAACATTAGAGGATTTATCAAACAAAAAAAAAGATATAAACATCTAAGAGACAGGTTATACGACATAATACGAATAATATTATTCCGGCCTGCTATGCACGGGGTGAAACAACGAGTGGAAGAAGCTGTAGCAAAACACGACCAGAGCCAACGAACTGACAGGAGCCTTTCTTCTTATCGCAGGACGCAGGCAAAGCCGATCTCGGCGATCCCTTCAAGCCACAGAACGTGACTGAACGTATGCCGGGCCTCGACAAATTCCAAACGACACGAGAAATCGAACCGATTAGAGAGAGAGAAACAGAGATCGTATGAGAAGGCCGAAGAACGAACAGCGAATAGCCTATAACAACACGCGGGGAGTCAGCAATGAGCAATGCCTCCCTGCGGCTCACAATGTCTAGCTATGTACCGGCGGCACGTCGGGCCCTCGTCGCCAAAGAAAACCCCGCGCAATTAAATCCCGCTCGAGCGCCAGCCAGCCATATAGATAGCATGACCCACCTGTGCGTGTCGTTAACAAAAAAAATATATTTAGATATATATATATATATATATATATATATATATATATACGCAAGTAACGGCTGCCGCCGGGATGTCTCTGTGCAAGCATCGAGTTCGTGGCCTTTGTGTCGCCTTGCATATACGTATGCATATAATATATATTTATTTATCTATCAATCTAGTGTCTTCGTCGTCGTCGTTGTCACCGCGTCTTGAGCGTATCTTGGTTGTATCTGCAGTCACACTGTAACACTGACTGATGTGACAGACGATTTGTTTTTGTTCACACTTGATAGCTGGGTTTGTTGGCTGGCCAATGAGACACTGCTGTTATTGTTGTTGTTGTCCACAAAGCTGAACTACGCCAAAAAGATCCACCATCTCCACACACAGCAGCAGCGGCAGCGACACCAGTCGAGCTGTTATTATTATTATTATTATTATTATGTCCGACACCGTGGGCGCCGGACTACTGAACAGACAACACAAGCGCACATTCTAACACACTACTATTGTGGAAATATTTTGGTTGCGACTGCTTCCACTACAGCTCTTACTACTACTGCTGTTGCTGCTACAACGGAAAACTCAACGTAGCACCGTCCCATCGATTATTAATTCGTTGCGTTCGTGAACTGTTCGTCTCGGTCTCGTACACGAATATTTGCGCATGTCCGGCTATATTATCAAGCATCTCTTTGCATGCCAAACAAAAGGTTGAAAAAACCGAGCAAGATGGCTTAGTGGCAAAAGCCTTTGCCTTGTATTCGGGAGGCCTGGGTTCGAAACCCAGACCGGCCACTCCTAAATTGGTTTTCATGGTTCCCAATTTCAACAAGGTGAATGCCAGAGTGGATTAAAAATCGACCATGATTAAAAAAAAAAAAACGGGAAGCACAGATGTCTCAATAAAAAGAGATGGTGCATTACCATCCAACCACCCCACATTAAAAAAAAAGGTTCACACACGCTTTAAAAAAACACGCGAACGCACGAGACGACGAGACACAGAGACAGAGGCAGCTCGAAGTATCCGGCATTTGTACGGCATGCATTTTACGCGACAAAACTGGTCATATGACTATATTGAAATAATGCAAGGCAATAATAATTTTATACGTTGCTCAACCAGGAAAGAACGCTAGGGGCGGATCGCTATCAACCGCTGTCGCGGCAAGCCGGCAATCCCGGCGAGGCCACGTGGTGGAAATGGCCTGCAACTATGATTTCAAGTGTGGTGGTGGACTCGACCCCGACAAGACAAGACGTAACAAGTAGAAGCCGGGGATTTGTTTCCTATGCACCCAAGCTTCGCTTAAAAAGAGCGCCTTTAATTCTATAAATCATTAACATTATATTAAATATGCTACGATACTCATCTCACGTTGACAGTCGTTCTGCAGCAAACCTTTGTAAATCAACAGATGTTTAACTTTATTTCCAACGAAGCATATATTGTTGCTGCTGCTGCTTTTCGTGTATCTGCTCACAGCAAACTTAGCAACTGATAATTGTATGTCTGCCATTTTTTAATTGAATGTTAAGTAAGCACCTCCTATTCAAATCATGCCGTAATGAACAGACAATATGAAAAAATATCCAGATTTGAAAACCTTAAATATGAAAAGTACCAACCTTCGAAGTCCTTGATAAAAAATGAATGCGTAATAACCGTTCAGTTGAAAGTCGACAACGTGCTAAAGACCAATCCCTCTCCAGCTGTGCGTACATCAACGATTGGATCACCCTCCGGCCAACACAGACAGTCGCTTATATTACTAAAGTATAATTAATATCCCCTCCATATATAAACACAAAAACGACCAGACGCTATGTATCCATTTTGCACCCTCATCGCAATTTCCACTAATGGGGCTGTTGGTTGGAATACAAAATGCATCTGTTCATTCGCCAGCTGAGCAGTTTTTGACCTATATATATATATATATATATATATATATATATATATATATATATATATATATATATATATACACGTATATATATATATATGCAAATGCGCGTCTCCTACATATAGAACCAGGATTGCTTTCGACGTACGCCTAAATGGCAAAATAGGTTACGTACAAAACACATAACATTACAGATGCACTTGGAGTATGTCGTGTGGTCGGTCAACTCGTAGTCTATTGTCCACAATGTATAAGGGAATATCTAAGGAAATGCGTCTATTTGTTCATTCTGCCAGATAAACACACTTAACTCTTGCCCAGGAGTGCGTTACGAAGACTCTTGTCTCGCAGTAACGGCAAACGACGTTCTGGTGTAATGAACTCGAAATATCGTTGGCATTATTATGACAGCTGTTTTTGATTGCCAACACCGATAGAAACGAGTCCATAGCTGGTAGCGATCAGCGTTCAGTAAGAGCAAACATTCAGCACACTCCCACAGACCTATAATCGAACAACGAAGATTGGCAACACTGCACGTGTCCGACTCGCCACTTAGCTGCCAGCTGCCTCACACAGACTCACAGCTGAATGAATGAGTCAGACCCAATCTATTCAGGTGCATGCAAGCAAGCTAGTTGCCGCCAGACCAAATTCCGAAGGCAAATTCGTCCGCAAACTCGTCTATTACGCTCGCAGACGTCAAAAGCAGTACTTTAGTAATTAACCTTACCACACCGATAGTAGTATTATAGAAATAGTAATAACGAGAACTGACTAGAGAGTAACACTACTCTCAAATATATATATATATATATATATATATATTTGTCTCGACCAATCGACATACTCTTTTAAAGTACAAAACCAAAGCTCCAGCCACTTAGCCCAGCGACGCGCATGATAATGTCGTCCTGTAAGTAGTGTAGCCACTAGAGATCAGTGCAGCCAAAAAAATCAAATCTCTCCAGAGCGTCAGAGCCGGTGTCCTCGAAACTGCTGAGATGACAATGTGGATGTCGATGGAATGCTGGACGAAACACGATGATGGTACGCAGTCTGTCGATGGCGAACAGCGACCGAATGCCACAGTAAGCAGAGATTATTCATCCACCTCCACATTTGCAAATCCACAGTGCACATTGCATCACAGTACCCCCCGCCCCCCCCCCCCCCCCCACCTACATCCTCCGTATCGGCTGCAAAACGCTGTTATTTGTTGTAGTTGCTGTTATCCAGTGGCTTCTCCAGTTCGTCTCGTGCGCGAGCGAAACGAGCCAACGCAAAATCCAACCACCGTCCACCCGCACACAACTGCTGGGAACTGGCAACCCGGTGACGCGAGCTACAATCGCATCGAACGGGTTCTACGATACCCGAAGCATTTGCGTAAGCGCCGACATCAGCCATGAGCTAGTTTCCAAAACTTGTGATCCCAGGCTAATGAAAGGGATCATATATATATATATATATATATGTATAAAGGAAAACAGACTGTAGCATCTGATTTGGACCCAATGGTCACTGCTACAGCACAGTGAAATCTATCTGTAGATAGTGACAGCGAAGTCACTAAATTCGTTGCCCATGTCAGTGTCAGCGCAGACACAGGCAGAGTTCGTAAAGATTCGACATTCGACGAGGCAGAAGAAGGAACGCTCACTAGAAATGATCGCAGTTTTAGTGTGGGTCGCTCGATGCACCCTGTACACGCACTCGGCCGGCTTCCGGGAAGATTATCCACCAGCATTGAGATTGAAAGAACCAACCGACCGAGATCATAGTTCGAAGAACTTCCCTCCCTCTCCGAGATGCTAGTTTGGAAGATAAACCCCAATATGAGCAGAGCTGATGGCCTGTTTGCCAGAAGAGTTTAAAATGACATTATCCCTTATCCGCGGCTGTGGCTCTGTTGGCAGGCGGCATAAGAAATGACGGGGTTAACCAGGAGCAAGCTATCGTCGTCAGAAAGAAAACGAACTGACTCGGAAACAAACGATGCACTGCAGCTTAGTGTCAACTATTTATAAATGCTTAAAATAAGATGCTTTTCTACGAATGAACGACACATGCAGCATCTCTGTCATAACAAGTAATTTTTTGGGTGCTACATTAAGACTTCATATAAGGCTTGCGGACAACAAAAAAATCACTCATCACATTTTACTTTAAACTATATTTTGAGCTCACAATTGTAGCGCTATGTTAAAAATTACTACAGGCAATTGAAAGACAATTAACTGAGCTTTCAAACTCGGTCAGAATGACAGGTGATACTTCTCATTCTCAACTCGATAAAGCAGATTATTGGAAACACATTCGGATATGCCATCTCGGCTTAGTTACTTTTTAGATGCCTCGTGCCGAGCACATAACCAAGTGTCTAATAAAATTATTATTGATACCCAGCCCGTGACATTTCTCAGTGAAAGCCAACATCCATGTTTTCACAAATAAATATCACGCCTGAGAGGGCCGCCGAAATCCGTCGTTTTGCTTGAGAGCATTGACTATAGTCAATGCTCTGAAGCTTGTCAAAAAAACTTTTCCGGCTGGCCCTCAGTCAACATTTAACGTCCACGGGCTTGCTTTGGCATTAGGATAGGCCCCACAAATATAAATGTGAAACGGTGGCGATCTGACCCGTACACCTGAGCATGTCCTCCGGCCGCAAGGCGCACACGAATGAACGATGCCACAGGGCTCGATCCTGAAGCTAGTCAACTGCATATGTTGAACCAACTGCATATACCAGTCCACCGTTTGCAGACGGTCAGCGATATCAACTCACAAGCAGCTTCCAATCGGAGGGCGGGGTCCTGGCAGGGCTCGATCTCAACAAATCAGGACACCTACCGTAGTCGGTAGTAGTCTCGTGAAGTCACCGACCGTTAATGCTGTTCAGTTAACGCACTAGCTCCGCAGTGCTGTCCGGGTAGTTCTTGATGCGCGTGCACTGTGATGGCGACATGAATGCTAGGGGGTCCGCCAGGCCAGGCACTGCAAGTCTGACCACAGCCCACCGATAGGCACAATATACCGGGTTTATACGAGCCCCCCCCCCCCAACATGGAGCAATAGCAGGCCTTCTACGTGTTCTCGAATGAGACCAGCATGATTCCCTACGGTACCGAGTAACGGAGAATAAGAGTACAGACGACGAAAAAACGGTTCCCGTCCCCCTTCCCCCCCGTCGGGAGAATAACAACGCGCAACTTTACACTGCTGAACGTTGCAAATACATAGTTATAGTTACGGCGGCGGTTCTATCATGGTTTAGGGTACAATATCCTTAGGCAGGAGAACCGAACCCCACAAGTCACCTAAGAGGTCTGACGTCACCCCACGTTTTTCCTTACGCCAGGGCTGTTAGTGATAACTTCAAATTCCTGCACCACAATGCTGGGCTGCACACCGATGCACGTTTTGTTCGGGGACAGCTCGCAAAAGCTTGAATTAACTTAATGAATTCAAGTGGCCAGCATGTTCTCCTAGCTTGATACCATCCCAATCAAACATATGCGGGAGGTGTTGAAACGTGAGAATCGGAACGCTTCTATGAATGCTATGCTTACGAAGCGGAATTGGGCGGAATAATATATCGCAGCAATTCGCTGATGAGTTGATTAGATCAAGATCGCATTGCGGTTGTTATTAGCGTACGCGGCGAGGGGGGTAGTAGACATTATTAAATTAGTTACAATTTTCAATCAAACTAAAAAAAATCAACCATGCATTTGTTTAAGAATACAAATTGTTTTTTTTGGTTGTGTGTAGCTGTTTTTCCACATACTTTGCTTAAATATTAAACAAAACAACATTGCTACCGCAACATTCCAGTGGTGTTTTAAATATGTTTTTACTGTCTTTTAAATTGTGTACTCATTTTTTTAATATCGCGAGCTTACACTACACACGAGCTTACTACTACTACTACGAGTAGTACTGTGTGTGGTTACTATCACGTTGTTGTTGCTGCAGCAGCTGCTGCTGCGATACAGCTTACTAAGTAGTGGAAACGTGTTTCCTCTCCATGGCTGTTGTTTTACTACCAGAGCACACAGCGCGGCGCAGCATCACATAAACGCATGGCTGAAAACATAACTCTGCAAATCTCCCCAAAAAAAGTCGCACCGGTTTCGTTGTTGGTGTCGCCTCAGTTTGCTCGATGGCGCTACAACCGGTGACAAAACTCATCGTGTCGGCGTAGCTGGTTATATCCTCTAGACGATTTCGATACGAGTAGTAAATATATATATATATATATATATATATATATATATATATATATATATATATATATATATATATATATATATGTATATGATACATATTCTCAATGTATCCGTTGTCATCCTTGTGTCGCTACGCTGGCAGGCAGTCAGGCTATCGGAGTCGAGTCGGAGAGACCAACTAAAGGGAAAAGTATCCTTGTTTATTGCTGGCGGCCGGCTGTAGTGTAGACGACAAGACATCAGACGTTGCCGTTGTCACAACTTACGCCAAGCCTATGGCAGCAGCAGCACCAGGAGCCGCTACCGCCGCCGCAACAAGAAGAACAACCGCAGCATTCATAGGCTGGACTACCAATAGAACTCGAGAGAGAGAGAGAGAGAGAGAGACGAGGGCCCCTCGTTCTGAATCGTTTGGAGTTGCGTAAACTTTACGACAATGCCGACAACAGTGATGGTGATGACAGCATAATTGTCGTTAGTGTTGTTGTTGTTGTTGCTGCTGTTTTGTTAACTATGTTGTTGTTGTTGTGTTAACTATGTTGCTGTGTTAACTTTGTTGTTGTTGTTTGTGTCCGGGTCTGCCGGAAGATGCACACGACCGACTAACGGGAAACCGCCGGCAGGAAAAAAATGCTTGCCGAAGTAACAATAAAACGATCAGACTAACAACGACAGCTGCGGGTACTGCTAGTATTTCTACTACAACTACTACACAGTACTACTACTACTACTACTACTGTTAGTACTGCGACGATTCGAGAGATTAGTGGATTCCCAGCTTAGTTCATCACGATGAGCTCATCAACGTAAACACTGTTTGTTGCGTAACTCGGCCGTAGGCGTCATCGATATTACGCATCCGATTTTGTTGTTGTTGTTGCTGTGAATGCTTTGTAATCTCGTTGTTGCTGTTGTTGTTGTTGTTGCTGTGAGTGTTTTATATTCTCGTGGATGTTGTTGTTGTTGTTGTTGTTGTTGTGGTGGTTGCTGTAGTAGATGCTGCTCTATGCTTATTATCGTCGTCTCTTGTTTGTCACCTACTGTTATTATTGTTCGTCATGATCATCAATAATATCATCACCATCATTATCATCACCACCACCACCCCCACCACCACCACGATCGCCATCATCATCAATATCATCACCATCACAGCCACCGTTTCTGTACTTGTTGGCTCGCTGGGACTATTTGCTCAGCTGCTTGTGCATGGTCATCCATGGTTCGGATCGAACTTTTGTTGTTGACGTCAGTACTACTGCCAATCCTGCCACTCAATAGGCAGATCGACCGTTCGACCGTTCGAGATAGCGTCCGGCCACTCTCTCTGTGTTCACCGCCCCTCCTCCCAGCGTACGATGAACAGAATGGAAAGCTCACATGCCTGTCATGGCCTGTAATGCCACGTAACGCATTGCAGCTGCAGTAGTACAACCGGCCGTAGTACAGTATATACATGTACACCGTACTAGAGTAGCAGCAACCGTTGCTACACTAATGAATGATAGTGGCAGTGTATATAAATGCAGGGTCATAGTCATAATACATGACGTCGTTCGTTGAAATATATGATTGGTTGGTTGGCCCTCCACCGAGCGCTTGCTGATCGACGACCAGAATAACCCTGGTAGCGGCCTTGCACGAGCTGACCAAGAGATGGCTGACTCGACAGCAGAACGTGTGGAGAGCGGGGGGTTTTTCATTCAGGGACATTGGGGATTCTAGCCGGACAGCGGAGACTCATTGGGGGAAATATTGGGAACGGCAGAAGCTTCAACCCGTCTCATGTCAATAATAAGGGAAGAGAATAATAATAACTGCGGTCAGCAGGCGCAATAAGACGGTAGTAATCGTTAGTTATCGACGTTAATAGTTCGTGTTGTAGTCGCGTTCGTGTGTATTAGCCGCGATAGCAGCAATCAAGCATGACAGCGAGAGGAGAAGAGAACAAATCGACAAGAACAAATCGAGATCGAACTGGACAGTCGACAATGAAGAGAGACTCTTTCTTCTTGCAGCGATGAGGCCCAAAGCGGCGAAAGGCAAACTCACTCCGTATGGGCGGGCTCGGCGTGGGAGGGGGGAGCAAGCAGAGTGGGTTGGGAAAATGGAGGTTGTTGAGAAAGAAGCAGAGGAACGGACGAAGGCCAGGCGCGACATGGACATGGAATACGGCAGCGCTGAGGGAATCGACTTCCCTCGCCTCTCCCCCCACACACCCCTGAGGGGATCTAGGTAGTCAGAAGAAGGGGGAGTAGTTGAGGTGGTCCAAGAAGAATGGCGAAAAGTTGAGACGATCGTAGAAGAATTGTAGGGAGGGGGGTAGCGGGGGATCGAAGCTGTCGTAGAAGAAGCAAGGAAAGTTGAGGTGGCGGCCGTTGAAGAAGAATATGTAGTGATCATCGGCAACGACAGCCAGCCGAGACAGTCGATCGGGACGGATCGACCGGCAGCGACGAGAGATCGGACGACGGGAAGATGGTGGAAGATCTGATCCCGGCCTCCGCCAGTGCGCTTCTTCGATGCTGCCACGACGGTCGCAGGAGGCCGTGGAGGATATGATTTGTGACTACAACAACCGCTCTACAACCGCGACTACGGGAACGACCAATACTTGTACTGTGGCTCCGCTTTAATTACTACGAGTTAACTCCACGAGCCGAGCTGCCATAACTACTATGACGCTACTGCTACCACTTCTTCTACAGACTACCAATATTTCTATGGTCAGCCCTTATCTGCAGGGCAAGCCTCACCCCGGCTGCTCTCTAACAGCCTTTACTGCAAATGTTGTTGTTGTAGTCGCGATGGCATATATGCTAACTTGGAAAGAACCTCGGAACGCTACTTGTAATCATGATGCTGATGCTGATATCGATTCGCTATGGAAACGAACATTAAGATCGAAACAAACAAAAGAGAAGAACTCAAAAAAATAGAGAGAATCTACGCAACGAGTGCGGAGAAAAGTGAAGAGAAAAACGACCATCATATGGACGCGATGGCCACCCACCAGTGCATAGAGACATAGCTAGATAGATAGATAGATAGAGACATCGATAACGCCGCTACGCGATACGACAATCGGGCCGGACCGGGCCTGACTAAGTAAAAGGAATCACCCCAACACACGAGCGTGACAACAACAACAAAAATGACAACAACGGCAGCAACAATAACCACAACAAGAATAATAATAATTACAACTGCAGACATCACAGCGGCTACCACAGCAATAACAACAGCAACGCCCATAGCGAGAACAGCAGCAGCGGCTGCAGCAACAGCAACAATAACAACAACAGCAACAACAACAACAACAATGACCACCACAATCATCTTCCTCTCTCTTTCTCTCTCTCTCTCTCTCCGTCTTTTCCCGCGTCTTTCTTCTCCTTCCTTTTCCTCGATGGTCTCCACCGAGTAACTTCTGAGTAACGAACGAAAGAGAATGAAGAGCTCCTCTGCAGCTGCAGCCGTGCGTCTACCACGGTTAGAGTAGGTAGGCTGAGAGAGCGGGCTCGGAGCGCACGAGCGGATGTATCGATATTCGGTTGCTGTATGAATGCTGTATGAATTAGTCAGGCGGCCGATGATACACATCATGCATATGGGTGGGGGGTGTGTGATGGAGTCAGGCAGACAAGCATGGTCGTGGTCGCTGGTTTTGGGCGATGGTTGGTGCATGACGAGGAGCAAGCGAGTACAAGCGGCGACACGCAGTAGCTACCCCGACCTAATCGGCGAGAGACAGAAACACGGCGAAAAGGAATAAACGGGGGCTCTGCCTTGCTGCCGAGAGAGCGACAGATAAGGGAAACAGGGCTGCTGCGCTCCGCTCCGCTCCGCGTCGGTCGAGAGATGCGCTCATGGACAGCCCCCCCAACCTCTTACTTCTCGTCCTATCGGCCTCTGTGTCCTCTGTGCACTCTCTTTGGGTCGCCGCGAATAGGGCGCCTGGTACTTCGGTACTATAGTTACTAGTACGGATGGCTCCTGCAGCTTCTAGCAGCAGCAATACGCATCTACTGCTGCTGCGGCTGCGGCTGCGGCTGCTACTACAACGGAGACAGTCTCGGACGGGCGCTTGCTTGGCGACGCCAGCCCAGACATGTCCTGGCATGACGACCCGCAGAGTGAACTAGAGGAGGCAAAAGGAGCAGCCACGCCATCAAGTAGTACGCCGTCCGTTGTGGTAGTGATAATGGTGGTGGTGGTGGTGGTGGTGATGGTGATAGTAGTGTCGGTAATCTATCTTTCCGCAAAACAATAACTCCCTCTTCAACTCTATATCTTTCGCGCGCGCCCTCTCTCTTTCTTTCTTCTTTTCTTTCCGTCTGTCTCACTCTCACTATGTCTATGTTTTGAATAACGTGCACGCAGCAGTAGCAACACCATAGAAGCAACAATGACAACGAACTACAACGATTACAAGCACCGCCTCGATAGGTCCGCCGGTAAAAGCTACAACAACAAAAACAACAACAACAATCAGACCAGCAGCAGCAGTAACAATATGATGCGATACGTATAGCCACAACAACAACAACAACTACTACAACCACAACAACAATGTGACACAGTGACAAGAAGTACCAGCCCAAGAACAACAACAACAACAACAACAACAATCAGACCAGCAGTAGCAGTAGCAATATGATGCGATACTTATAGCCACAACAACAACAACTACAACTACAACCACAACAACTACAACTACAACCACAACAACTACAACAACAATGTGACACAGTGACAAGAAGTACCAGCCCAAGAACAACAACAACAACAACAATGTAACTGAAAATATAGCAACACGATACATGACAACAAGATACATCGCAGTAAACACAGAAAGAGAGAGAGAGAGCGAGAGATGGACATTCTCGTACGTATACAAAACTTCAATACACCAGCGCTACAGCAAAAAGCCCAAGAACAACAACAATGTAACGTCAAGTATAGCAAACAAAAATACAGACCAGCCGGATACGTCGCGGTAAACACAGAGGGATCGACATCCTAACATAAACAAAACTTGTTAAAAGTAGCAAGTATTATGGGTATATATATATATATATATATATATAAAACGCATAGCAAAAATTTACCATCGCGGAAAACATGGTGCGGAAACAATTGCCTATCGTCATTGCCCATGACGATGGGCAATGACGCCAAGAAAAAACAGCAGCGGCAACAGTAACAACAGTAACAGGAAAAGCAACAGCAATAACAGGAAAAGTAACAACAAGAATAACAGGAAAAGCAACAACAACAACAACAACCATAATAATAATCATATCAGGACCAGCAGCGGCGTAACAGCCCATTGTATGCAAACGCTAGCCGTGCCGCAGGCGGGAAGAAAACAGGCCAGCCAGCAAAATACGACGACGGCTCCTGCAGCTGCTTCACGAACGACAGCGGAGCCAGTAGCAGCAGCAGCAGCAGTAACCCCACACTAACGTAGGGACGTCATCTAAGAGATACTACCGTAGGCAGCAAGAATAATAACAACAACAATAGGAACAACAGCAACAACAGCAACAACAACAACAACAGCAGCAGCAACAACAACAGCAACCACAACAACAACCACAACAACAACAACAGCAACAACAACAACAACAACAACAACAGCAACCACAACAACAACAACATGTAAATAGGCTCAAGAGCAATGCAGGAAAATCAACAAACGAGTGTATACACTACAAAGATAACAGCCGCAGAAGCAGCAACGACGACGACGACGACACCAACAACAAACAACAACAACATGTAAACAACGCCAATCGCAGCAATGAAGGAAAATCAACAAACATGCTATACACTCGGCTAAGATAACAGCAGAAGCAACAACGGTGAAGAAAACAACATCAAATACAACAAAAATAACGACAACAACAACAACAACAGCAACAACAACGACGACTAGTAATAGTAGTAGTGGTAGGCAGATATTTTATGTGGAGTATTAGTTATTGTTGTCGTTGTTGCTGATGATATTGTCGTATGGCAATTTGTGACGGTTACCAAAGAAGTACTGGTTTTGGTAACGTGATCTGCGGCCATAGAGCATGCGAATATGCGATGGTTGGTCAGCAGAAAAGCATGCAAAGACAGCCTACAACGCCAGCGACCGAGAAACCAACGACGACGATAACAACAACAACAGCAACAACACCAACAATTAAGGCAGACGGCCCTTAGTAGCAGCCGTAGCAACAATAACAGTACAACAAAACAAGAGCAACAATCACAAGTGTAATTGGTGCTGTTGTCACATCACTGCATCAACAACGACAATAACAACAACAACAATGACAATAATCATAACGTCATCATCATCATCATCATCAGCTGCTGCAATCACAATAATAATTCAATTCAATTCAAATGCACCTTTATTTTGTCAAAAGGGGAAATCAGCAGCAGCAACAGCAGCAGTATAGTAACAGGGTAATCGATGACAAAGAATTCAGATTAGATTAGTTACTACAGCTGGCTGTTGCTGTAACTCCAGCTGGTGGTGGTGGTGGTGGTGGAGGATGGTGGATGGTGGGTGGTGGGTGGTGATGTTTGCAGTGGTGCAAAACAGCAGCAGCGCTGCGATCCTTCGCGATGATATTTGACGGTCGGGGACGAGGCCGTGAAACGTGTGGTGGTGGCGGCGGTGGGATGATGATAATGATGGTGATGGTCGTCGTCCTGGTCGTCGTGATGGACGAGAAGCAACAAGAACCAACAAGAAGCAGCAGCAAGAAACACCAACGCCAGTAGCCCTAACAAGCATCGGCATGCATCGGCAAGGTACATGACATCCGTGCAGGCCGTCACCCACCCGAATGGCCGTCACCCGAAGTGGCTGCGTTCGTGGCTCGTTCATTGGTTCATTCGTTGGTTCGAACGAATGATCTTGTTTCGAACCTGTTTCGACGACGACGACGACGGGACGAAACAACACTGATGACGAAATGAAGATGAAGTGATGAAAAACGAACGAACCGACAACAACAACAACAACAGCAATAGCAACAACAGCAGCAGCAACAACAACGGCAATAACAGCAACAGCAACAACAACACCAACAACAACAACAGCCAGACGGCCAAAGGGCGAGCAGGTAGGCGGATTGGCCTTCCGTACGACCAATCGTCCGACTACAGGACGCTACAGGCAGCAACAAGGAAAGAAAGCCCAGTCAGTACCAGCCAGTGCATCCAGCCAGCAGGAAGATAGATACCGTACTACCCTGGGTAATGCTGGCTTTGGCTATGGATCTAGCATCAGTGTCTGTCAGACAGTCAGCACGGGGAGTCGTTGGTTTGAGTCGTTGTCGTCGTCGTTGTCGTCGTAGTTGTGATAGTTGTGGTCGCCAATGGATGATGGCTAGATTGAACACGAGCAGACTTGTTCCCAAATAATGATGCCGATCGTAGTCAGTCGGTAATGCGTCGGTAATGGTCGTGCTGAATTCGGTCGTCGCCCACGCGGGTACCGAGTCCACCAACAACAACCACAGCAACAATAACAATATTAACAACATCAACATCGACAGCAACAACAGCAACAACAACGACAACGATAAAAGAAAACGACGACAACGATAAATGAAAACAATGACAACGACATAACAGCAAACCATGCAACGAATAACGATGGGCAACGACCAATCTTTAACAACATCCATGAGGTCCAAAAACAAGCTCAACTTCAACATATTCGGCATCAATATATATTTATATATATATATATATATATATATATATATATATATATATATATATATATATATATATATATATATATATATATATGACTTAGCAAGCGACAACATCAATTCATAGATGGATATACAGATACAACACGACTCACAGTGGACACAAACCAGGAGAAAGGAAAGCAAAATAAAAATAAAGTAGAATTGGAGAATGAGGAAAAGTGAAATCATCCCAAGCAGCCAGATAGCAACGAATAAGGATAGCCGGATTTCTACAACGACTTCTACCATCGCTGGTGGTGTGGATTAACTGCTGCTGGTGCAAGCACGTACTATACATATATATATATATATATATATATATATATATATCAGTGATCCGTTCGCTCATTTGTTGAATAGTTGCTGCTGCTGCTGCTGTTGTCGTTGATATTGTTGTTGTGGTTGTTGTGTTGCTCTTCTTCTTTGTCTTCCTGTGTCTTTTGCGGCAGTTGTTATCATTACTGGCCGATATGCACTGCTGCCTGATTCCGGCTGCTGCTACTGTCTTCATTACAATATCGTTGTTTCTGCTGCTGCTGCTGTTGCTTATAATGTTGTTATGTTATTGTTACCGCTGCTAACATTGTGTTATAAAGGTAGTAAATGCATCTATATGAAGCGTTGTTATGGTTGTTGTTGTTGTTGTTGTGATGATCCTTCGACTGGTTAGCTGTATACACGACCACAGATATATGATCGATTGAGCGATTGAACAAGGAAGGCGGCTGAAGACTCGCGCAACCAAACTACAATCATCACAACCATCAGTACGTGGTGTGTGTGTTGTATATCGTCGGATAACGACGGATCCCCAAGCGTGTTGCATCAACAAGGCAATCTCATCAACAACAATGACAGCAACAACATTATCCGAAGCAACAGCAACGGGAGCAACAACATTATCAGGAACAACAACAACAACAATGACAACAACAACATTATCAAGAACAATAACAATGACAAAAACAACATTATCAGGAACAACAACAACGACAGCAACAATATTATCAGGAGCAACAACAACAACAATGACAACAACAACATTATCAAGAACAATAACAATGACAAAAACAACTTTATCAAGAACAACAGCAATGACTGCAACGACATTATCAGGTACAACAAAAACAACAGCAACAACAGCAATATCAGGAACAACAACAATGACAACAAAATCGAAAGCAGCAGCACCAACGAGCCCAGTGGCAAATGCTGGACGACGATGCGATAGACAACTGTGCAATGTGGATAGATTAATGAGGCCACTTCCGCACACCGACTTTCCGATCATACCATCATCGCCGCCACCGCCTCCTCCGCCAGCACTGTCAACAACGCCGTCACTATTTCCGAACGTACAACACAGTTCGTCATTATTTCATGACGGGTACAGCGTAACTCAACAACCTCACTCAAGCCCTGCCTCTGCCAAAACGTATCCGAGGATTCGAGGACAGAGAGTGATGCCTGCCTGCCTGCCTGCCTTCATTCATTGGCATTGAAGTGCGCGAAGTCTGTTAGGTAACGTTGGAAGGTCGGCGACGGAAGTGGCGGTGTCGTCGACTTCTTAGACGTGTTGTTGTTATTGTGGTTCTCGTTACGGATGCACGAGAACCTAATTTGCGGCAATGACAGCAACTTTACTTGATTAAATGACTATATTACTCAATTAACCATGTATTTATTCTTGTTGTTGTTGTTGTTCTTACGGGCAACTCTACTTTACTGAAAACATACGGATTCCGATGCATTCCTTCGCTCCGACAACCGCATACGTAGTTTTGCTTAGATTGGTTACGATTACTGTTTTGCTGTCGCTCCGTTTTTTTGCTGGTTGTTTTTGTTGGTGCTGCTGTTGTTGTTGTTGTTGCCGTCGGCGTCGTTGTACTGCCCGGTTCAGGCCAGTCGTGTTTTCGCCAGTGTGGCAATACACTATGGTTGCAACAAATTACTGATTTACAACAAACCTAAAATAAAACCCGAACCTCGTGGCTATTTTACTGGTAATGTGGCATCGTGAAGCTCTGCCATTGATGCTTAAACTTTTCGGGCTGACCCTCAGCCAAGAATTAACGTCCACGGGGCTGCTTTTCGCACTGCTCATTCATAGACGGACCCCCATAAATACAAGTGGGACTCGAATTCGCGTTCTCGTCGCGTTCGCCATCATAGCAATACGACGACGATAAAGTGTCGATAGCCTTGTCGATGTGTGCATACCTCTATCGATGGAGGAAGAAGACGAAAAAGGGAAAATATTCATCAACAACACCTCGTGTGTACACACGCACAGGTCCAAGCTGCCGAAACAACAAGCAGAGGTATGCATAGATACATTGTGTTTTTTGATCCAATGCTGCTTCTAACAAGGCTCTTACAGCGGCTCGTAGTAGAGCAACAATAGCAACAACAACAACAACAACAATAACAACAGGAATAGTAACAACAACAATAACAGCAAATACAACGACAACAATAACAACAACAACAACAACAACAGCAACAACAAAAACAATCACTCCCACAAGAAATACAACACTTCGAACATCGATCGTATGATGACGACCAACCGACTCACCATTGTGCTCAGCGAAGACGTTGGGTGAGTTGAGCTGGGTGCTTAACCGCTGTTCTAACCGGCCACTCCCGCTCTGACCAGATGAGTTGTTGATGTTGTTGTTATTATTGTTGTTGTTGCTGCTGTTTCCACCGCCAGCACAGCCACCGCTGTTGTTTTTACGCTTGAGGTTGGAGGAGCGCGGTGCACTACCGCATGATGACGAACTGCCCCCGGATGGCCGCAGGTCCTTACCCTGTTGGGCTCCCATAGCTCAATTCTCCAGCGTCAAAGTCGCGCGCCGGGATCGCCACTAGGGCGCTCCGGTCGAGCTCATCTCACGACCTCGTCTTCGCCACCCCCTCTCCTTCACTCTCTCTATCTTTCGCTGGTTTGCTCTTCTTCCTTTGCCGGCGCGGAGATTCTTCAGCGCTTCAGCGTCAATCACTTCCCTACCTAGTCGTGTTGGCTCGGTGCCTCGGTTCTTGATGAAGTTATAAGTGTTGTTGTTGTTGTTGATGTTGCTCGTGTTGCCAACACCACCGCTGTCAACACTTCATCGCTGACGACAACGGCGTAGTGGTGATAGGGGGGTGGTGGCGGTGGAAATGGCTTTCGACGATCCTACAACTTAATCAGCACTTCATACTTCTTCTTCTTATGTCCAGCACGAACAGCACGCTCATGCAAGCTCACACTGCACTCCTCCGACTCGATTCGGTGTATTCGAGGGGTTGCCACTATTCCAAGAGAGATTGCACGATACGCTGACGCTATCCCCCCCCCCGTCCAGCCGGTGAAGCACGCACGTACACAAGATACCGACCCCCAATAACGAGGGTATACGACCAATCGTATTCCGTATATCACTTCCACTAGGTAGGAAGAGATCCCGAATAGAAACTGTAGTCGTCGTCGTTGTCGTCGTCGTCGTCGTCGTCGAACTCGTACGTGTGGGTGGATGAAGTTGCGGTGAAGGGGTAACAATTAGCACAATGACAACATTCACACATCGATGAGAACGCACGGAGACTTCACGACGGTGGTGTAATCGTGGAGGAAGGTGGAGATGGAAGTGATGGTAGTAGAAGTGTAGAATATTCCCTTGATTCACCACCGCCGACAGCGTTACACGCTGCCTTCACGGCGGCAAAGAACTGCACCACGAGCCGCAACGATGACAGACGTTGACAACAACAACAACAATAACTGCTATAACAACCACAACAACCACAGGAACATCCACTGCCACACAGTGAGCATTAATCAATACATCCTCTCCTTATCGTATGCTCTCGTCAACGCCAAGCGGCTGGCTGATGATAAAGTAGGCTATGGACAGTGTCCATCACCAGCACAATCATCAACAACAATGATGATGCTGATGATGAGAACAATGATGACCGACCAGACCAGTGAAGACGAAGACAGCAGACACTTGAGACTAGAACAAACTCACTCCACCAACCACCCCTCGCGCCAGCCAGCATCAGCTTCACCATGTAATGGGGCGCTTGTCTCACTCACAGTGTCGTTAATGTTGATGTTGTTGTTGTCGTTGTTGTTGTTGTTGATGATGGTGTTGTTGTTGTTGACGTTGTTGATGATGGTGTTATTGTTGTTGACGTTGCTGATATTCTGGCTGTTGTTGTCGTCGTCGTCGTCGTCTTTGTTCGGCTCCAATAGCCACTATTCAGCACCACACCACACATTCATCCATTGAGTTGAACTCGGTTGAACTCGGTACGCACGCCACCACCACCCCTTCTCCACCCTTGTCGTCGACGACAACAACAACCACGACCCAGTGCCGATATGCTGTCGACGATACTGCCGACGACACGTTCAGCCACAACCCCCCCCCAAACGGCAACAACGTCCAGCACCGATACAAGCTGCCAACCAACCGACAAATCGACCAGTGATGATCCGTCCGCTCTCTACGCTACTCTAGAACTGCCATAAAACACTTTGTCGAGCGCCGAAACTCAACGACGACGGCTGCTGCTATACATCGACAGATACATAGTGGATAGAGATCATCGTGAGCAGCAGCGATGATGGTGAGGACGACGACGATGATGGTGGTGGTGGTGGTGGTGGTGTTGGTAGTCGCTGTCGCATCATAACGATCACAAACAACCCGTTGCCACCATCCGACACCAACCCGACGATGTATGTATGATTCCTTGTTTCTTTCTCTCGGTCGATCGGTCGGTATGTCTCGCTGGCTGGCTGGCTCTCTGTCACCGAAGAGCAATATTACTACTGCCTACTACTACCACTACCACTACCAAAACTACTCAACCACTCCTGGCGGCTGTCTGCCTGTCTGTGGTATCATAACCCATCTATCTAACAGCGGTAGCAGCAGCAGCAGCAGCAGGAAGGAAGAAAGGAGCAGGAGCCACCTCCACCACCACCACCACCGTTCAACCAATACAAGGCAGCGGCCATCTTGGAAACATCGCGGCTGTTTTGAAGAGGGTAGGGCGGAAAGGGACGGGTGCCGGTGCGCGCGCTTTTTTGAATTTTTCGGTGGCCGGCTGGCCGGCCGAGCGGCCGTCTCGCCGGATTGCCGGTAGTAAATTGCTGCCTCTCTCAGAAGTCCCAGCAGCAGTAGTCGTGTGAAGTAATATTAAAGAATGAATAATTGTTGAAGTAATATTAAAGAATGGTTTCAGCTCCTCGCCTCTTCCTGAGGCCTGATTTAGGCGAGAGGTTTTTAGTGGGTATTATGCCAACAACATCGGCATCGAGTTGCCCACACTACCCGCTCTGGGTGTGCGTAAACGCATTTTTTCCCTCTCACCATTAAAAAAAAAAAAAGTAGTCGCAGAAGTAGTAGAAGTAAGGTAAACTGGACTTCCTCTCACTAGATGATACACAGCGTATAGTAATACAGTGATGCATTAGTAGCGACAAACAAGCGTGTGTAAACTTTGAGCTATACAAATTTACTTGTAGGCTAGTGGACTAAAAGTGGGCGCTATTTGGTAGTTAGAAAACTCGCAGATGAGTGTAAGGAGTGTCGTCCCAGCGTTTTTGCACAACAGGTCATTGGAGATTGGTGGCAATATCGTATATTGCCAATGTACCACCTCTGTTTATAGAATACTTTTTGTACAAATTAGACCTTTTAGAAGTAGAGAATTCTCAGAGGAATAGTATATATACATGCAAATCTTGGCGAATGTACGTTCCATTACTCCTGAGTCGATGATTGATGCCTGCTCGTCACAAAGTTATATAGAGAGACAGCAGCTTTTTGCAGAAGCGAGACGCCGGTGTAGCCAGTGAAAAGGACTGACTTAAAAAGCACTTTGAAGTGAAAAAAAAAGTAAAAAGCACTTTGAGGACCTTCAAGTGCACCGCGCGTAACAAAGCCGATGACGAGAATTCTTTCGGCTCATTCGGCTGATCGAGTTGTCGCCGGCTACTACTGTTCAGATTCAGTACGACGTTGTGATCACGAATTGTGTACTGTGCGCGATAATAATAATAATAATAATAATAATAATAATAACGAAGGCGAGCCCGCGTCAGCTTCATCCACACGCTTGCTTTCACGCTGTTTGTTCATGTTGTTTACGATAATCTTTTTTTTTTTCTTTTATGAGGTTGGGGAAAAATGTGTTTACGATGACCTATCGTTTATGCTTAGCGCCTCGGACCGCTCGCCCGTCGCACCCTCTGCTCCGCGCAGGTTTTCGGCCTTCTCTGCTGAGAGTGTTGTGGCGGCCTGTTGTGGTCGCTGCCTGGCCTGCTGCACTCGACCGCGCCCCTCGATGACGCTTCCAGACCTCACTGCTCCCCCGGACCCCGCTGCTGCTCGTTCTCCCTCTCCCTCTACTCACGGGGAGGGGGGGGGGTGGTTTGATTCCACAGACTACACAGCCCGACACAGATGGGTGTCTGTCTTGGAGATACACTGTGTTGGGACTGAGTTATTGGATAGGGGAGGGAGAAGGGGGTGGGGGGAAGGCGAGAGTATTCGGCGGCGGTAGCCGCGGGTTAAATCGCCCCGCGCGGCGTTTCCCAAAACAAACGAAAGCCACCGCAGAGCATCTGGCCAACCCTCAATGATGACGTCGACATGCAACTGCAAGAAAGAAAATACAGCAGCAGCAGCAACAACAACAACAACAACAGCAACAATGGGCGCAAGCTTGCAAGATACAACGCGTGCAGCCACTTTGTGACAGCAAGCGACCGGCAAGACACAAAACGAGATCATCGCTCGAGTTGTGCGAGAGAGAGAGAGAGAGCTAGAAAAGGCAAGGATCATCATCATCATCATCATTTCTGGGTGTGTGTGGATCTGTTTCCTCTCCCTCTTTCTGGTACCTCCTCCTCCCCCTGGCCACCACCAGACAGTCCCACATGGCGGGAGATTTAAATGGCAGGCAGACAGGTGCTCTCGCTCTGTGGACGAACCCCGAGCGGTTGGTTCGCTGTTGTCTCTGGCTCCGCCATCGCCGCTCTACGAGAATTTCTCTTCAGTCAGTTTCGCGCACGCTCTCTCTCTCGCTCCGGTGCTACCTCAACCTTGATTTGAACAGCGCACTGCACTCCCAGACTATGTAAAGTGAACGGCTGAGGGCGGTATCGGGGGGATGGGCAGGGAGAGATATAATAGAGAAGGCCATGCTCGCCGCATTGCTAATCGGAGAACATAATGTGTGCGTGCTTGTTAGCCATGTGACGAATTAGAATCGGGTTTGAACCGACTCAATTGGTTGCCACGGTATCTTTTTGGTGAGGGTTTTATAATAATATAAAACTAAATATAACTAAAAAGTATAAAATATTATAAAACTAAAAACAAATTATAATATATTTATACTGCATAATTAACGGTTTTAATTGTCATCTGCACCTTTCCTAAATGGACAAAGGCTAAAGACGACACAAGCCCGTATATATATATATATATATATATATATGTATATATATATATATATATATTTATATAGCTAACATGTTCAGTTGCGTATGTTTTCATAAGTGACAATCTCATGCCACTCCTAGAGGACGACAGACATCTGGGTCATTAATAGTTAAACTACGGAACATGATGAGTAGAAAGAGCATCAAATCGGCGCAATAGAACAAAACGAACTAGTAAAACTAAAAAACGTAACCCCTGACATTTGTTGCCCAAGTATCGTTATTCCCGTTTATAAGGCATGGCTTGAATTCACTAGCCTAGAACGATTGGGCTGTGGCACAAGCGTTTGTATCTATTGTCTGAAGGGCTATTGAAAATGTTGTCGTTGACCAAGACTTCAAGTACGTCTAACCATAGAGGCCCAACGCAGTTGGTTTTATCAGTATGCAGCCCACACCACCCTTATAAGTAACTAATAATTCAGCACAATGCTCATAAACGAACGCAAATAATTTCACTGCGTATACTTTGATTAAAAAATCATCTTTATTACAAACTTACTAAGCCACACTAGGTGGGTATTAGGCCTAATACGTTTTTGTGGTATGAATCCTTATCATTCCGTTAGGCTATTATAGGTTAATAGTGCTCACACTGGAACATATTTCGCTGCGCCTTATTAGCTTCCACAAAGGGCTAAGGGCTCACAAGAAAAACGCCTGTCACCGTTGTTAAGTGTTAGAACTAAATCCCTTACCATGTCAAATATCTTAAGTGTGCAGACGATCTTAAACTGTACTGTTCAGATAACGACAACATAAATCTATGTTCTTACTACAATCTGTCTACAATCTACTTGTTACTAGTTTGTGAAAGAGAAATATAGTCTTCATCTTGACGCAGAAATGCACCGCTCTTAAGCATGAGAACAAACACAATAAGATAATGGCCTGGAATGTCACGTTTTGCAACGCTTGCAGATTTGCGGCACAAGATACTTGAGCGTGTTTGTGACCTCTGAACTCGATTCCCCTACCACATCACCCATCCGTGCGAATTAATACTACGATTAGTTCAGTTGCTTTAATTGCATCAACCTAAATCTTCTACTATGCGTCTGTATGGAAGGCTTATCTTAAGAAATATCCAAAAAATAAATAATGTACAAAAGCTGATTGTTATGAGGACATAGTCGCGCTAGAAGTGCATCTCAACGCATGTGGACAAAATGCACCTAAAAAATTCAACAGGGCGCTTTAGAGGTGCGTTCAAACAGGCTAACTGTTGTTGAGTTTAAACGTTCAGTCTCACGTTTTTCAATGCATTGAATAGTTTTGGAATAACAACATATATAGGCCTAAATGAAACGTTTGCTGTAAACGTGTAGTAAGAAGTGTATTCACCTATAGATAGTTTGATGAGATCATAGATCGTCAAACAAGGCGAGACAGGTCACATATGAACAAACACACATATGAACCATTGGTCATACTTATTATCGCATCTGTGCTGACATATTGTTAAAGAAATGAGTGCTGTCGCCATGATTGCTGCACTCAAAATCAACAAAGATGACGCTATTCGGCAGTTGATTTGATTCTAACTCACTCTCCACCATGCGGAAAAATAAAAAAATACTTCATCAACTTATTTAATCTCTATGTAATATAAGGGTGTGCATCATCAAGCATAATCCTGACCCCCTATAAAATCGATGCTGCCCTGTGTAGGGCAATTGAAATACTTCAGACTAAGTCTCCCGCCCGGTGGCGTGGTGGCTTAAGTCTGCGCCTCGCGACCGGAGGAGACGCGGGAGCCCCACCGTTGCACATTTGTTCTTATGGGGGTCCGTCTATGAAGCAATGCGAAAAGCAGGCCCATGGACGTTAAATCTTGGCTGAGAGTCAGCCCCGAGAGGAGGAGACTAAGTCTCCCAAGACATCGTCCTCGTAGATCCACCGTCACCACCTCTGCAGTAGCGAACCACGTTGGTAAGAGAAAGCAAATATGTATATTAACATGTATGTGTGGTTCGCCACACCTAGCAGCCTACATGTGTAACGCGAGAGGGATTGTTATGGTTAATAAAATGACCTGCGTGAAGCTTGTTATATAGATATGGAAGTGCGTGATTCGCAACGCCCGGCGGCGCTTTGCCTCTTCAGATTGCATGCCATTTCTTCGACAGCCGTGCAGCAGAGACGTCCGGGACTAACACAGAGTTCTCTCTTACTGGTTGACTCAACTAGTTCCGAGTCGTTTTAAGCAGTATTTTCTTCTATAACCTCCTTATAACGCCCTTAATTTCTAATCATAGTCCCGAATCTAAGTTAGGAAGAGCAGGACATCAGGCCAGTGTTGACTGTCGGAGACGTTCGAGATTAGTTAAGTCTAAACCGAGACTTTCTATAAGAGGCTTTATTTTTGTGTTTGCACTAAAATACGACCTTGAATAGCCCGACTCATGCTATATATATATATATATATATATGAGAGGGTAAAATGCACGGTGCACATAATGCGTCGTAGTGAAAGTCAGGGTAGTGTGGGACTCACAAACCCACTAGAATCCAATAGTTCTCGTTGCCTCTTACTGTACCTGGTCACTTAAACTTGCCATTAAGACTGCTGGATTTTGTGCGGCGGTTATTTTTGCTTCCAAGATAGACTTTGCGCCTAAAAATATTCTTACCATAAAGCAGGACTGTGGTAATCCTGGAGATCCCCATTATATCTCACGGGTAAATATAATAAATCCAGAAATCATATATGCTTTTCCACACACGCTATGCATGTACCTATGTATATATATATATATATATATATATATATATATAATGATGATTTATTAATCATTTACAATACGTTTGCACACTCGGCAGTGCTCGCCTTAATAAAAATGGTGGTAAAAAGGTGTCACGTGAGGTTAAAAATCAGCTGTCCGTGTCCTTGCTTGATGGTAGCCCCCGCTCTTATGGACCCGGTGCGAGCGGTATATCCTCAAGGTTCCTTGCAACGTTAAAACGGTAAGGTGTGTTTAAATGTTCATGTGCACTAGAGCAAGATCGGCGCAGCCAATAAAAGTGCATTCAAATTCCATTGCTGCCACTAACGATGGTCAAAGAGAACTGGTTAATTAACATTAGTTAGATTATTGATCCTCGGTCTCCCTGAAACTGAAAATTAGGAGCACCGGTTTGCTGTTCTCCCGAAGCTCGGGGAATATCTACTATAGCAGAATCAGTGCTTTTCGCTGGTTTCACTGGCACGTTTTCCTCATGTTTTCGAATACATATCTAACAGGGCCTACGCATATTACGCGTATAGAGTTATCTTCGCAAGATAGGCAAATATTCAGAGTTATCCGTCTGTAAAACGAGGCTTTTTTTTATATTTGTATAAATATAAATATCATTCGTTATATATAGTTATGTATGCATACATATCTTCTTCTTTTGTTGCTCCTTGGCAATTGTGTCGTTGAACTTGTTGAACAATTTGTGCGCGGATCTTGGAATTTTGTGGCAAGGCTTAAACATATATATATATTGCAATGTAAAACGTAAAACTTCGTTTTTGCTTCCACTGTTGCTCGGTTAGTTGATACGTTTCGCAAAGGGGAATGAACATGTGAAGGGGTATTAGATTTTTTTTATTTTTATTTATTATGTGGTTATGGTTTTTTCATTTGAAGATAAATAAATAACGCAGATAAATAAACAGAGATTTTAATCACTTTTGCATTTCAGAAAGGAGCAGGGCTCGGCGAAATTACCCAGCCTCCTTCATCGGCCGCTCTAAGCATCCTCTTTTTAAATTGAGCTATGTACGCTTATTTTCTTCTTTCAGAACCAGGCGCAACGTCACTTGGGGTTTCGTGAAGTAAACGTCGTTGCATTTCAAGATGACGTTTGCTGCTGTCTCCAGGTAAACACTACGCCGATGGAGTCTAGTTTCGGAGTCTTCTAACCCGTACCATACTTGCTCGGCAGAGAGCTACAGGCCCTGAGCATTAGGTGCATATGCTGTTTGTGAACTGTGTATTGACTGATTTTTTATTCGTTTGACAAATGTGTGCACACATATCACCATTTCATATCAGAAGCGTATAACGCTGCTGCTGCTAATAATGAATTGCGTTCTACTACGTTATTTTCCTTATCGGTTTAGAACCTTCCATCGGGATTAGCCTCTGCTTCGTAATCTCAATCTTGTCTGAGCCTCCGAGCGGTGATAGCACTGACGTGATATCCTCGTATGCATATTTCATTCACTAACTTCTCCATTAGAGCATATGCACACGACTTTGCTTAAGTTGTGTTCATAAATTCTAGAATGGCCCTGGCTACCGAGTCGCGTTCTATGAGACTTACTCTGGGCAAATAAACGAACTTCAATGCTTCCTGTTGCGATTTGTAGGCTCGCCTCTGTCGGCTGTTTAAGCTATGCGCAAACAGTCCAAAGTCAGAAGAAAGACGAACACAAAACCTAGTTTTTTTCTTAGTCGGAGACCAGCGGACCTCATTTGCACATTTTGCCTCCTGCGTGGTACACAATTAATTATGTTCAAAGTATGAGAAAAATAAAACACAAGTGGCAATTTCCAAATAATGAAATTGTAGCTCTTTCACTGACGTTGGCTTGGCATCTATCGCTTAGGCCTTGCTCGACCTTTTCACAGTCCCATGGGGACAATAGTAATCGGTTAGCATGGTCGCCGTTTCCGGGACACGTCCTGCAATTACAGGTGATTGTAGTATCGGGCTGGGGCATTTTTGATGACTTGTCATTCACTTCACAATACTTGTGTTTGAAAGGTCACAGACCGTCTGTGCGCGTCATGCATGCGGCAACAGTTGAGTTTGTGTTCTAGCGTTGCCCATAAGCCGGGCAAACTGTGTATGCTGCGATTTGGTAATTCGCTCAATTGACAAGCAGCCAGTGTAGCGAAAGCGTGTTATGCTGTAATTCTTCTTCCTGAAGCTGATTCTGTTTTAAATGGGTAGCTCTATTTGATATTATGTCATTCTTTATTTTAAATTCCGCTGTTTTTTTTTAAAAAAAGTACTTTAAGGTGACGTGTCTGCAGAGACTTTGCAAAATACGCAGTATTACATATTGTGTATATATTAGCAGCAACCAGAGTCTAAACAAGCGGCCATTTGTGTTTATAACATAAGATGAAAAGCAATGCTAGAAGCTAGTACATTTACGCTTACGACACCTAAGAATGCATGACACAGTCCGCCGTGCCAGGTAGCGCCACTTGTAGCAGATAGAAAAAAAGTTACACTACACAATTGTGTACTATTACAATCCCGCTAGATACGTACTCATCTACGAAGCAGTACTGTGCTTCTTCTTTAGGTGTAGGTTTTAAACCTAAGAAACCGTTACGAGTAGGAAGAGCCGTAAATTCTTTGACTCAACATCACGCGCGTGACATTGCATGATTTGTTGCCAATGGCTAGGAACTAGTATTACATTGCTTTACGATTGGATGAAGGCTCTAGGTCTCGCTCAAGCTCATGCCTTTGTTGCCTTTTCCGTCACCCGTCGCACGTGATCGGTACCACGGAGACCCCTGTTAAGATGATAATGGCGTCGAGGTACCTTACTTTATCGATGAGTGCAATTACTTGGGCTTCTTGGTGGAGGTGAAGGGCGGAACATTTTCTACGGCCCACCAAGAGTATCGCTTCACTCTTGAAAGGGGCGAGAGCAAGCCCCACCGCTTGCATCTAGACGGGCGACGTCGGCAAATGCCTCGTTTGCACGAGACTGCAGCAGGTTCGGGGTTCGAGCCGTCAGCGTAGGCAAAGAGGTTATCCCCGGGGAGATCTTTCGGTCGCAGCACGTCGTCGTAGGGGGCAGGAAACCAAGTATGGAGCGTGTGCCGCCCCTGCAGTCATGCTGAGAAGAGTCCCCAGGACGACTTTCCGCAGTAGGCTACTAAAAGCGTTTTTGACGTCCAGTAAATCACGAGGAAAAGGTCCCGTCTTTTAGGCGGGGAAGTTTAACTTGTGTATGGATCCGCTTTATGGCGCTGACCATTGCGCGGTGCCTATGGAATTGGTGCTGGGCGTCCCTCTCCGCAAAGTCCAGGAGGCGTGCTATAACGATGGACTCGAATGCTTTAGTCAGGGAGCTGAGTAGGCAGATCGGACGGTAGTAGCCGGGGCCCTTGGGTTTGAGGATCAGGTCTGTGGCCCTCATACCCGGTGGCTTCGAGTGAAACGCAATAACCCTCAAGGAGTGCAACTGCCAATAGTAATAACTGCCAATAAGTCCTGCCAAGCTGGACGATGCAAAAACATAAGTGAGAGTTAATAGTCCTTTGGGCATCCCGGGTAAAAGACCAGCTTTTCATGGAAAGAGTCCTGCTGCAGTTTGTTGGTGACTCACCAATTAAAGAGTTTCTGGCGGGCAAAGCTCATAATGTTGCAATGTACGCGTGCCAGAGACTCGGCCATATTGTTGCTGTATGCAGGAGCAAGATAGCCTGCAAAAATTGCGGGATTCAGGACATATAATATGGCTGCAAACTGTAAGAGCTCGCCAAAATGCGTAATCTCTTCGACGTCGTCATTCTGTCCATCTGACTTTAGGCAGTCGAAATTAAGAGGCGGAAGACATGGATGGAATGCCGTATTCTTCAGCAATTCTGTCCTGCATTCCTAAATAGGATTTAGTAAAATTCTCTTCAGATTTAACGCGATGAATGTTGAGATCAGCGACACTTTCCGCGCAGGAAGCGCAGAGTAATTCAACCGTTGTCCAAAGCAAGTCGTTTGCTGCCGCAGTGAGAGAGAACTATGGTTGTGGACACTACTGCTAGACAGGAACTTTGAGTGAACCCTCCTGGCGCGACTTTAGTCCCTCGCAAGTCGTTTCTACCCATGAAACCACGTGAAGATCATCAAGAACCTCATATTACAAATGTTTAGGTCGTAAACAACAATGAAACATATGATTTCATCTATAGGCCCAGTGCTGAGTACTCGTAAGTAAAGCAGTTTGCCCATAAGCGGCGGAATATTTACAAGGTTTTTTATGAATGCACTAAGTCCGTTCATGGTTGGTCTACTCAACATTAGCAGGGGTCCAAATGCCCCAAAATAATTATAATTCAATTTAATATGTATGCTGAAAAAACACTGGAGAACGTTAAACTTGATTTATTACTCCCTGGACTTTCAATAATTTCGCAGCAATACATATCAACGCTGGAATTGAGGGGCTTAGAAAATTGAGGCGGCTAGAGACTATGACAGATTAACTAGCATCTCGACATCCAGTCATCCATGACAGTCCAGCAAGGGTTTAGAGTGAGTGTCATTGTAGTGAAGGAGACCCGGTTATAGAGCGCTAACAGTGCCAGCCATGGTATTTCTGGTTTCAGCTTGTTCACGTGTGGTAGTGAGTCGGATAAACGCGGCGGCCGAGTCTCGATTTATGCGCGGTCAATCTATGCAGTACTTTTAACGTTCCTTTTAAAAGCAGCGGCTATGGTACATTCCATGTCGTTCGTCTTCATTTTAGGATCATATTGAAATTTCAATGTTAATAATGTTGGCTTCTATTCCAGTATTTCACTCACATAAGCACTCTGCTCGGTGTTCTGAAGAACGTTGTTCCTGCAACTTCTACCCGTCTTTGTTTGCTATTAGGTAAGTCAAAAAGTTCGTCGGCTTTTTTACCCGATTTTAAAGAGCCTTATTTATGCAGACAACAGTATTTTTATTCAATGATATATTGACCGTTTTGTTCGATAACCTTCGCCCATCGCCTCGGTAGATCCATGATTTCTTTCTCCCAGAACGTCTTGTCCTTCTCGTCGAAATACTGAGTGAGGTGATTTTTTATAGCCTTCAAAGATTCAAATGTTGTGCCATCAAGGGAGTTCTGGAGAGACCTGAACAAGTGATAATCAAATGGTGCGAGGTCGGGACTATAAGCTGGGTGCAGCAGCACATCCCAGTCCAAACTCCGCCAATTTTTGCCGGGTGGCCAAACTTTTGTGTGGTGTCGCCTTATCATGTTGAAAAGTGACGCCCCACCTGTTTGACAATTCCGGGCGCTTCGTTGGTACTGCAGCCTTCAAATCTTCGAGTTGTCTGCAGTAGACGACGGAGTTGATCGTCTGACCCATTGGAAGCAGCTCAAAATACACGACGCCCTTACAGTCCCACCAGCAGCACAGCATAACCTTCTTCTGATGAATTTCGGGTTTAGGGATAGCTGCGGCCTGAGAACCTATGGGGACCCAACTTCTTTTCTGTGTTACGTTTCTGTAGAGTATCCATTTTTCATCGCCGGTTATCAATCTCCTCAGAAATGGCTCATTCGAGTTCTTCCGGAGGAGTGCGTGACAGGTATCGACTCGCCCTTCAAGCTGCCTATCATTGAGGTCGTGTGGTAGCCAGATATTCCGCTTGCACGAGAAACCTGCATCATGGAGGCGATTCCAAACGGTTCCGTGGGAGACTCCCTGTTACATCTTCAATTTATTATGGTTAATTATGGTCAAACCTGGGTTCGAAGTAACCAGGCTTATGACTTCGTCGGTCTCCACAACATTGGGTAGTCCTGACCTCGGTTCATCTTCGAGATTGAAGTTTCCAGCTTTGAAACGGGCGAATCGCTTTACGACTGTGGATTTGTGTACTGCGTTTTCGCCGTAGACTGCACATATCCTCCGGGTTGTTTGCGCTGCACTTATGCCTTCACGGTAGGAGAACAACATAATGTGTCGAAAATGCGTATTCTTGTCCTCCATTGCAAACAGCTGCTAATTCCGCAAACGAAACGGTAAAGTTGGAACCGGTATACCGTCGCGCCGCCACGGGTCTGCTCCTGAATGTAAACACCCAGCCGCACTCTTAGGCGGCCCTGCTGCAGAGCGCGGGAATTTAAAAAATGTGGTCCCAGAAAGCCGACGAACTTTTTGACTTACCTAATATTAAGAGACTTGAATATCAACCTCCTTGGCAACCCTCTCTGTGAGGAATATTTTGGCTTTTTTTCTAGAGGTTATCGCCATGCCGAACTTGAACGCCTTAGGCGCAACGTTAACCAACTCTAAAAATGGGACGGCAAGGTAGGGTCACACAAATCGAAAACTGCTTACTGCAAAGCATGCTCTACAACTCGCAGGGTATTATTTTTACAATCGCACGCTTCTGAAACTGAAGGATAGGTCTTTTCAACTTTTCAAGTTCATTTCTAGGGTCCGGTGGCAAAGGAACACGATCCAGCACTATACTTTCATCGACGCTTGATGTTGATTGCGGACAGCAGCTCTAGAATTCGTAGAGCATTACCGATAAGCTCAACAGGCACTTCGTAACCATTGGATCAAGCACCATGGCCGCTCTTAACATCCGGACGTGTATCTGAGCTGACTTAACATCGATCTGGTAGACGAATCAAGCATTGTTTAGATTAGATGAGGTCAGTGCATTCGAAGCTCAGTTAGTTCTCCAAAACACGGAGTCGAGCTGTTGCCGGGGCTGGGTATGTGGGGTTGGGCCTGTATTTAAATATGAACCTCGAATATCAACCTCCTTGACACATCTCTAATTGAAAAATATGCAGCGTTCTTTTCTTCTAGAGATGATCGCCACGTCACAACTGAAAAAAGTTGACCTTTATCGGGAAAATGCATTGATCACACCGCTATAGGCAAACTTTAGGAAGTTTTCATGTGTGATTTCTGCGACCTGGTTGACTTCGTGTTTCTCTGACCACGATTCTATTGTCGTTATGCTTAGAAAGCTTCCTGCAGCACCGCATCATAGTCTTCCTTAGGAGGCTCGAAAGGTACCTTGAATCAGTTCGATAATTTTGCCTATACAGGTCGTCTTTCGGAAATCGAGGTTCGCAGAGTTGGCGCTGGCACTGCCTTGATAGATTGCACCGAGACATTAGAAAATAAGCAGGTCTGCCTCGAGGTCTTCCTAGACGTTGTAACTACTGGTATACATCATTTGTGTAGTATTTTGCCTATACGTTACATTGGATATATATTTAATTCATAATCAGATCACCACCATGCTTAACCCCTGCCTAAGGGTATCGAGTTTAGCACCGCTGCCGCATTTCCCCGTTGAACTTTAATTGATATTCTCTGCAGCTAAATTCCCTCGCCCTCTTCTCATAATTTTCGTTTGCCGCCTTTCCCCAATTTCTCTCAGAACTGAAACTGTAGGTTCGCCTATAACCCCCAATATTTTTACTATATATCTGGCTGTACAACAAACGGTACCTCCAACGTGCGGTACTTCAGGCTCTTTCGTTGCTCTGCTAAATTCACAATAGTGTAAAGATGCAGAGTATTTTGTTGTTCAAGATCGTTCCCAGCTGCGGCGAGGGGATGGCTTAGCGCCATTTGGAGCTCGATTCGTAGAAAGCCGCTAATAGGCGCGTCCTCCCGGTGGACGTGGTGGATTAAGTCTCCGCCTCGCAACCGGAGGAGACACATAGGTGCCTGGGTTCGAGCCCCACCGTTGCACATTTGTATTTATGGGGGTCCGTCTATGAAGCAATGTGAAAAATAGTTCCGTGAACGGTGAATCTTGGCTGAGGGTTAGCCCGAAAACTTTTAACAGGCGCGTCCTGCCAAGTGTATCGGCCGTGCTGTTCAGGGGTTTCTTTCGAGTAGCTCCAACATGACAAAATTCTGGAATTCAGGGCAGGCTAGCGCGTGCCATCAAAAATCACGCGGTGACCGGCGGCGAGCATTCACCACGAAAGGCGGAACCAGATGACAAACGTACTCAGCTCACACATTTCAAGCATTAAGTTGCAACCATGACGTGACACCAAAATCGATTACATTTCGCAAATTGCTAAGGTCATGATTCAGGGGTACCGCCAATCGTTCCATTATCTAAAAATCACTGCTTAAAGTCTGACTTCAGAACAGAATGTAATTGACAAATCGCCAAGCGAAAAGCCTCGGGCCGCAAGGGTCTCCTTGCTGTACTTCGCATTTAGGGAGTACGTTTTTTCTCCCTAAAATAGATTGTATAGACGTACATCTACACTGAGCTAACCGAGGACTCATTCAATTACACAACCCAGTAAAACGGGAGCAATTCTCTCGATAATCTTCGCCATGTATTTGTGGATTAGCACCTTGTTCGCTATATGCTGCGGAAGTTAAAAAAGGCGAACCTGGCCGGTCATAACAAGAATGCAGAAGTCCGTCAGAGCAAGGAGAAGAGAGTTCTGATCTGATGTATGGGAAAGATGAATTGCTGCTCGGACTTCACTTACAGTAATGATGATTTTATTAATTGAGGCAACGTCTCGAGGCGGCGACCGTATACACCGATGGTTCTGGCATATCCGGATGTTTTTGCTAAGTATGGTTTGCATGCTGGAGACTTGTGGAGCCCTCAAATTCGTCGCAATTAGAATGCGGGTTGCTGCAGAAACATCCTCCTGAGCTTTGCCTATGCTACTTGAGCACTTGATCTATCATCGTTTCTGAAGTTGTCCAGAACAAATCAACAACAGAGATTTTTCCTCCACCTTCTGCCTGGGGATCGTGAGGACAGATGTTGAAAAATAAGACAGATGGGACCACAGGTCCAGGTACTTCGCTGAGCAAATCAACTTGATCCTATTCGTCAGTTTGGCAGTGACTGTAGCCTCATACCACGCGGAAAGATAAAAAAACATTTAAAATATTTTCAGACAACGGACAGCCGTTGCATAGTACGGGTGAGGGCAGGTGATGGGGGAGATTGGCGCCGGAGCTCGTGTTGTCGACGTCGGGTTAAATAGTGTCGCTGTGTTTCGGTGCATCAACGGCATTGTCAACCGACAAATCCCTAGTTACCTATTCGTCATTAAAATCGAGAGAAGACGACCCCACATTGACACGCAGTCGTTTGTGGAGGGAGCAGCCTGCGGAGGTTGTTCCACCAAGCACCCAGCTGACTTTCGAACTGCTCTTCATAGATCACGAAGTTATTGCACGACAAAAACAGAACTACTCGAATTCGGAAAAAAACGCACTGAATCACAGTTTTTCACAGAACTCGATAAAAGTCGACTGCACTACTCAAATGCCAATATTCGAAAAAAATGCCGGCGTTACGTTATGCTTTTCCCGTTTGGGTGGGAGGGCATATCTCGTCGAGCCCAAATCATCCACAACGACGCTCTCAGGACAATTTTTGGCAGAAGCCGCAGATATTATATTGCTGTTCTATTTGCCACGCACGAATTGGTTTCGATAATCAAATTGCATTATGTGCATGCTGCCCTGCTTGCGTTCAAAATTATTAGAGGTGAGATTCCATATACGTATACGTTAATGCATGGACGTAAACGTAAATATGTGAAAAAATATGAATCAGCGCAAATGTGCTTATAAATTGATGTAAACGTGTACACTGAAACACTCATTTTACCTTTATCTTTTTTTTGTACTAGAACCTAAGCATTGTGAAAACACAGTCAATACACTCTACCTTGTGTTACTATTGTACGTTTTCCCGATGCGTCTCCGAAATCAACCGACCGTCAGACATAGCGGGTAGAGCCCAACCGAGTTCTTTTTACAGAGGACACTACGTTATCGAGTGTCTCAGCTGAGGAAATCACTGCCAGTCCTACGTATTTCTAACCAAGTCAAGTTCCCGCTTCTTCTTCCCGGCTGGTCTATCAACACCAACAAAACCAAGTTGTGTAATACATCATCAAAACGCGAACAAATCTGAGTGAATCGTAGGCTAAATATATCCTAGGAAGGTGAGATGTAGTGGTTCCCACACAACAAGGTGTAATTAAGCGCTACGTTGATAAATTTATAAGAAATACGGCTGTGGGCGTCGGAAAATGTTGGTACGAGGTAGACGCTCATTTGGAGAAGAGTAAAGCAAAATCCACAGACAACAAGCAAAAACTCCGGTTCCGAGCCAGTCGCATCTGTACAGGGAGGTCAGCCAAATTTGTCAAGTGATATGCTAACAGCAGCGGAGATGCTTTGAAATAGACATCTCCAAAACCGTCATTACGAGACGGAGCTATCGAGTTCAGTATAAAATGACCAAAAAACACCAATCCAGACAAGCAAGTTTTGGCGCCATGCAAGACGTTACATGGCTGGAGTCGACGAGGACGCTACGATCTCTAACAAACAAAATCGATTGCATACAACTTAGTTGACGTAACTGCCAATAAAAGCTTAAGCCGAGTGTGGCTACGAAATAAAATCCACTTCAATCCTATATGAACGAGTGATTACTAACGATCTCATTTGACAATAGAGTTTTCGCGCTGGAAACAAGTATATTTACTCTACATTAAAATTGTGTAATTTACGGAGTACAGCACCACCTGTAGGAGATAGAGAGAAAGTTACAATGCACCTTAAGGCTCGTCTGCGAGGTCCGGTGGAACTTACATACGAACTCATCCACCAAACAGTACAGCGCCTCTTTGTTACGTGTAGGGCTTAGGCTTGACAACGGTTACAAATAGGAGGCGAACAGAAATTCCATCCGTATGCGTACAATTTGATAGGCAATGTTTCGTAAACCAAATTGCAGCCTTTTGAAGATCTTTTTATGATGCCGCTGGGTATCGCATCGTTGGAGATGAAATATATATCACACTATCGCTCGCAGGGTTCCCAAAAGAACTTTAAGGGCATTCTCATTGGCGACAGATATTCATGTGGAAGCCATGTACAGCAAATCGTCATTGTCTGGGCCTCATAAAACAGTGGGTTTGCCATCTTATTCCCCATTCTGACATGTGTTTATTGAAAACGACTGTTGTCGGTATAACGTGCACCTTATGTAGGTCTTCAAAAATGTGCGAAGATGACAGCAGAAAATAGCCAAATTTCTTGTTGTAAGACTAATCACCGCTTTCAGGTCGCCTTGATCTGGTAAAGCGTTCCTACATTCGATAGGTAATGTAATATCACCTGAATACTATAGAAAGCGATCGAGTGGAAGAGACTTACAACAACTTCCACTATTAAGTTAATACGGGTCTCGCACAGTCTGAAAGGATTGCAGTCCTTTCAGAATCCTATTCTTAATATGCCCGGAGAAGTTTGTACAAGACGAGAAAATAGCTCCCAGCTGAAGGTGTGAGACTAATTCGATAGTATTTGTGTCCAAACGAAGTTCGTCGCTTCCAGCCAATGGTCCTCCACGTTAAAATTTCATTGACTTTGTCTTACTTATGTTGCTCTCCAAATTCAGCGTCCGGACGGAGAGAATACTAATCCAAATAAAAGAACAGACACTCTAAGCAAATGAAGCCAAATATGGGAAACAATCCAGACGGACCATCTTGGCTACTGCAGAAAATCAAAGCTCCCTAATCTCAAAAGCTGGTATAGCCTTAAACAAGGCTCGCTTACCTACCCACTCACGCAACTGCTAGTGGGCCACGGTGGCTTTCAGCAATGCCTACATCGCACTAGAAAAACTGAGTCCCTCGTATAATGTATGTGCAATTCTAGAGACACTGTAGGTAAGGTACTGCTACGAACGATGCGTCTTCTTTCAGCACTGAGCAAGCTGCTGTCTCGAAATCCAAGGCTGGGAAACTTTCTGACATGCCAGTCTCCTCTAGAGGCGCGCCTCAGGGGTCATAAACCCTTGATTATGATAAGAGGAACTGCCGAATTTGTCTTTGAAGGTGAAAATAACTGCCGCACAAAGTCAACCAGCCTAACTGGCAGGATAACGTGACCAGTTGAAGTAATTTTGAGAAGACCGTACTGCGGATACTCCCGACAATAGGTTACGGGGGCGATTTGATTTTTGTGGGTTTGTGAGTTTCACGCTATCATGGCTTTAACAACGTCGTACGGAGTGCATGATGCATTTTCACCAGCTAATCTCTATAATTCAGTTAAAAATATGTTGATGATCTCTAACGTAATCCAGTCGGCATAATGCTGGAAGGTCGCACAATAAGGTATGCTTGCGTATATACATACATACATACAAATTAGACGTGTATTAAGTATAATGGACCGCGCTGAGTCTAGTGTAAAGTTTCAGTATTAAAAGCCATGCGACATAATATGGAAACACGGTTTTGACATAACGCTTTATGTAAACCACTACATCATCAGTTATGCACAGATGCATTTACTTTGAGTTGATTATGAGTAAGAAATGGGCAGCTACTAATAACGGGAAATCGATTCTGGCAGCATGCGCGGAGCTTCTCACGGAGGCTCAGTGGAATCTCAATATGCCGAAGTGTAGGGTATGATTTCTGTACGCAGCTATCGTAGATCTAATAGCGAACTTTAATACCGTCCCTTGATCGGCTATGCAAACGAACCTATTCGTTCGCATAACCGAAAGGCCGGCACCCCATCCAGGCTAGTTCAGGATTCAAGCTGGGAAGTATCCTCCAGCAGAATCTAATTGTCCCTAGACAACAGAATCTGTGAGCACACTAATCAATTATGAAAAAAAAACGGGCTTTCCACTGAATGGCAATCTTAGCCCCTTCTGTTCTGCATGCTGTTCAGCGACCTCTCATCAATTGCAAAATCTGCTCACGATACGATACAAGGAGGACTACTGCTACCAGCTCAGCCGTGTTACTCTAGGATGGAATAGCAGCAGCGTTCGTCAATGGCTTCTGTTATGTCGAAGTAAGACTCTGCACGAAAAGCACCACATTTGGCACACATATTGCAAAGCAGGTTTGGAAGAGCATACTAGCCATGCCACTGTAGACAAATCTTACGCATAAAGCTCTCTTCGATCTCAAGGTTGCCTTGGTGACGTCCCACGACATATAGGTAGTATTGAATCACCGTACTATAGTCCAACTTAAAAAGCTTGACCAGGTAGAACCCGCGTTCTTTAAGCTAGGCTTGGACTCACCGAGAAGTGCAAGCAACCGCCTGATTTGCCTAATAGTATCTGCACAAATCCAAGTAGAAGATCTGGCAATGCAGTTCAGATTGCCATGACTCCAGCGATCGAACAGTTGAGATGAAAGTTTCAAACTAAGCTGCTCAACGTAGACCCGAGATTACACGGATCACCAGCATTGGCTACCGATAACCGGAATAGATCGATGCAGAAGATACGGCATCTCATCACCCGCTACTCTCGTCACGGTGTTTCATGATAGACTCTGGCAGAGATGGGATTACCACAAACCGACGTTTAACTATTGCCGTAGGCGATGTGGGGTTCTGTGCTCCTTATACCAGCTCGATGAGTGCCCGAGTGCTATATTTGTTACATAGCTAACTCGCTAACACCTCTAGATACGTACTTTGACATTTTACTAATTTGATATATATATATATATATATTAACCAAGCGAGCTCACTTGTGTTTCCATCGGTCCGCCAGCCAGCGAAGTGAAACGAATGTGGGTTCGATGAAAATAGCTGTAAAATATATTCAGTAAAAAAATCAGTGTGCCAGTGCGTCCCAGCTACTTAGGCAGTGCACGACATGCATTATTACGACAGTAAAAGGGACGTTAATCTAAGCGCTATTTGTCACTCGTCGTAATTTAATCTAGTAGACGTGTCATCTGCGCGTTCGGTAAGAATAGTATTTCCAAAAAGATTTATATATATATATATATATATATATAAGTCGAACAGGCGCCGAATGAGAAACAACACCTGCTTCAATGTTTGCTGCCGGCAGTCCAGCGGGGTAATGCAATAGCTATAAATGGCAACTATGAGGGGCTATCTCGAGAGTAGGCTTGACTGCTAGCACGCCACGCGCGTCGTGAACACTTTCGAACCACACAATTGCTCTATATATATCGTATTGTATTTATTTCACTCAAACAGAGTATATATATGTATATACGTTTTTCCCACTACGGTGGGATGATGTTGAAAAATCCTCTTGTTTTGCACAACCGTCTCAAGCGTTCGGTGTTCTATCGACTCCGTAGCGTAGCACCAATCACTATCTTAGCTTGTCTATGTTTGACGAATCGTTTTCCACCGGCTAAGATGCCTACTTGACAAAGCCGTTTCTCTCGGTCTGCCATGCATGCAGCGGGAAATGATTGTGTCGTTTTCCGTAGCAAAACTCTCGCTTCACGTCATTTCAGGCAGCGGTCAGTGCAAAGCTGGACAAAGCAGATTTGCAGGGGCTGCACTTGAATCGGGTCGTCGTTGTCGTTGTCGCCGCAGGACCTCGGCTGCCACTCTTCAGTTACAAGAGCTTTTGCATATATGCACGCATGCATGCAAACGTGCTTGTACATAAGTCCATGCATGCCTGGTCGCGTCGAGTATGATTGATTGACTTATAGCTGTAGGCATACATAGATACATAATCAGCCAGCCGATCGTGAACAATGCTACGAGAAGATAGATCATCGAGTGCATCGACTTACTTGCGTAGGCCGAGGGATACGCGATGGCCTGCCTGTCTGCGAGCATGGTGACCGCGTCTATGGTGGCGGCGACAACAACAACAACAACAACACCGACAGCAATAACAACAAAAAACACCGGCCCCAACTACAACAACGGCAGTAACAACAACATTAACTACAACAACAACAACAACATTAACAACAACAACATTAACTACAACAACAGCATTAACTACAACAGCAACAACAACAACAACAACAGCAGCAGCAACAACAACAACACCGACAGAGATACTCACGTTGGGCGGCCTTGAAGGTGTTGACGACTGGCCAGGTTGCAGCTATCCGCGGGTTATCCAAACTGTTGCAGATATAAAAACAATCATAATAATAGTAATAACGACATACATGCTCAACGCCAAGCCGTGATAGTGGCTTACTACAAGGACTAGTAGTAGTAGTTGGTTGGCGGTTGCAGACATCAGACATGACATAGCCATGTTCAAACTGCGGCATGAAGGATACGGGTGTCCTGGCGTAGCAGAAATGCCAAACCTCCACCGATGATGCAGTTTTGACAGCTGGAGATGTCCGGACAACCCCGAATTGAGCGAGGCAGCGACTTCAAACCATGCAACGCACGGACAGTCAGTTAGCTGAATTGTTATCTACATATATATATATATATATATATATATATATATATTTTTTTTTTTTTTTTTTTAGACATATTGTCGGTAACGCACAGTTATTGCATATTAACCAAAAAGCCTGTAATCCAACATTCAACGTGCGCATTAAAAATATTCCAGTTAGTTTTTAGTTTGTTTTTCACACGCAAGTACCGATTTTCTTTGAAAAACTTTTTTTGGCGTACTTTCTGAGCATATATATATATATATATATATACTTGTCATCTGGTAATAACAGGTCATCGACCTTTTTCAAACAACGCCTGGATTTTGACATACAACATGTTAATTCTGCCTCTGTTCGGGTCACACCTTTGAAGTGGTCTCGGCCTGGCCTCATCGAAGCGGATATGTGACAGTCACAATACGCGCCTACTAGGCACATTGGCTTAGCTAATCCATCGTGATACGTGCAACATATACATGCTGTATTATACGGAAAATAAATTTGACGTAAAAAATAAAACGTGTGTCGAACCGTGCTGAAGGTGCGGACACATTTAATTAGTGCGCGCAATAAGATGTGCTATGAAAGTTGTGCTAAACTTCCGTTGCGATAAAAAACATCACCACTGCAATTAGCCGTGCCTAATTAGGCACGTTTCTGTGTTTTAACGGGAGTACTGGTATGTGAGAAAAAAATAGCTAGTACTAAATTCTGCCTAATGTTAAAAAGTCTAAAACTGCCTATACGCCACAGTTAATTCCCGTAAGCGTTTTATCTATACAATTAAGGGATATCTACGCACACACACACCTGTATATATATATATATATATATATATATATATATATATATAATACAGGTAGTTCTACAAGTTCTTAAAATGAGCTTTTCAGAATTCGAATTTGTTCGCGCTTTCACCGCTATTGGAAACGGCAACTTTTCGATTGCTAGCAGTCAAAATATTATGGTGATTGGCCGTTGCGATTTCGTCTGATCGCTTTTCCCGTGCAACGTATCGGCGTGATTTTGAAAAATGGAGAAAAAAGAGTTTCGAGTGGTTATCAAGCGTTTTTATTTCAAAAGTTGGAATGCGACCCAAGTGAAAACTGAGTTAGACGAGGTGTACGGTGACTCTGCGCCATATTTTGCCACTGTTTCCAACTGGATTAATAAGTTAAAAAGAGGTCGCAGGAGCACCGAGGACTGAACTACGTTCAGGACGCCCAAAAACGGCAACTGATGAGGAAAACGTGGAAAAAGTGCGGAAAATCGTTGCCGCAGATAAGCGAGTGAACATTAGGGAGATAGCGGAGGCCTTGGGGATCAGTTTGGGTAGAGTGCATTTCATCCTGTACGAAAACTTGAAGATGAAAATGCTCAGAGCAAAATGGCTGCCGCATTTGCTCAACCAAGGCCAGAACGACGCGCGTGTTTCCGCTTCACAGCGAAATTTGGCCAAGATGTCGAAAAAATCCGTCGGATTTTTGGCGCAGATTCGTGACCGTCGGTGAAAGCTGGGTCCATCACTACACTCCCGAGACCCAAGAAGCATCTCGTCAATGGTGTGCACCTGGTGAAGGATCCTCCGAAGAGGGTGCGGACAACGGCATCGGCCGGAAAGATGATGGCTACGGTTTTTTGGGACCAACGTGGAATAATTCTGGTCGACTACCTTGAGAGCGGTAAAACGATCACGGGAGAATATTATGCAAGACTGTTGGACTGCCTGAAGCAAGAACTCATCGTGAAACGGCCCGCTTTGCAGAAGAAGGTTGTCCTGTTTCACCAGGACAATGCTCCCGCACACAAGTCGCGGCAAGCAACGGCAAAACTGGCCCAAGTGAGGTTCGAACTTATTGAACAACCTTCCTATTCTCCAGACCTGGCCCCCTCTGATTATTTCCTCTTCGGACATTTGAAGAATAGTCTCGGTGGAAAGCGTTTTTCCAGCAATGAAGAGGTTAAGGCTGCTGTCAATGCCTATTTTCAGTCTAAAGACGCGGAATTCTACTCAAGAGGTATAAATGCTCTGAAATCTCGGTGGGAAAGTGTATTGAGCTTCTCGGGGAGTATATCGAATAAGAAAAAATTAAAAACAAGATTTGGAAAATTCTTGGTTTTCATTTTAAGAACTTGTAGAACTACTTGTATATATATATATATATATATATATATATATATATATATGCTTGCATATATATATGCAAAATAATATATTTTATAAAAAGCATTGCGGCCTCGGTTCGGAGAACTCTTCAGAGATGGCTGGTCCCTACACTGAACCGTAAAGGTGCACACGTTCGCAGTTCGCACGTTCGAACGCATTGTTACGATCCTACCGTTAATGACTGTTTACATTAAATAAATAATTTACCTAAAAAAAAAAAAAAAAATATATATATATATATATATATATATATATAATATATATAAATATATACATATATATAATCGTATTTATTATGTATATATACTGATATATTTGTGTGTATACGTTGACTTTATGAATAAAACGCTTACGGCAATTAAATGTGGAGTATAGACAGTTTTGGACTTTTCAAAAATAGATAAGATATTTTATACTACCTAGTTTTCTCACACACCGGTATTTCCCGTTAAATCACGTACCTACCTAGGCATAGCTAATCGCAGCTGCCGCTGGAGGGTTTTTCAAAGCAATAGAAATGTTGGCACCACTTCCATAGCGCAAGTTATTGCGTGCAATAGTTAAATATGTCCGCAGTTTCGGCACGATTCGATACCTGTTTCAGTATTGACCCATGATACAACTTCTATATTTAAATGCAAATATTTTATTTATACTATTTATAATATAATTCTGGACACCTTTGGGGCATATGGCATCATCACTATCAAGCCATACTGTAGTCGTATTGCGCCTAAAAAATTATTGGCCTATTGCTAATGTGTGACTTTCTGTTTTTCTGACTTGGTGACAATAAGCAATCTGGACACAACGATTATTTTTTACTCTCAATTGAATAAGCTTATTTTTTACTATCATCATGAAAGACAATTACGATTATGACTAGGGAAATTCTTAGTGACTGGTTTAATATTATAACAAACTTTTTTCGCTCATTCTTAGCTAATAAATATAGTAGTACTAATAAGTAAAGTAGTAATAAATATAGTAAAACTACCAAGTCGGGGTTAATAAAGGTTGCTACAATTTGGCTGACGGAGTTCTCGAGTTAGCGCTAGGAATTTCAGAGGGATCAATACGGAAAAGGACAGTCGTATTGCAGCATAGACGATGCTCTATTGTCGCATCTAATTTTCAGCAGTATAAATTTATAGACATTGATGGACAAAAATGCCCCTGCCTCACTGGCAGCTAGTAGTGATTCGTGTGGGCCACGGCTAACCCACTAAATCTAACTTTGCATGGCTCATAATATAGCGCTCCGTGCACCTTAATTAAACTTTTCGGGCTGACTCTTAGCCAAGATTTAACGTCCACGGGACTGTTTTTCGCATTGCTTCATAGACGAACCCCGCATGAATACAAATATGCAACGGTGGGACTCGAACCTACGCACATATGTGTCTTCTCCGATCGCAAGGCGCAGGCGATTGCATCACGCCACCAGGCTTGACGCTCCGTGCATCTTGACAATGCTCTTTCGTCCTGAGGAAGTGCGTCCAGTGCGCGTTAATGACCCAGCTGCTCTAGCCCGCCCTCCCACGGCTCGTCACGTTGAGTGCCCGTTTGCGGGCGCCACTAACGCCTCTCCCTTCGTTTCATCTCAAGGTCCTCAATAATGCTATTCAAGAAATTGCATCCCTCCCGCCACCCTGCGGGTGCTTGCGACCAAATGGGCAACCAGGTCTGTCAGTCAGAGACCCTGCACATCCCCTACTAAGCGCGCCCTTTAGAGGGTCGCGCATCGTCGGCATCTCCGGAGTCACACAGGACACATGTGTCGGTTGTGGCATTTATTCTCTCCATGTATACCTTAAACTGTCCGTCTTCCGTCAGCACTTGAGTGAAGTATTACGACAGTTATTTATGCCGGCAGCTGTACCAGGTCCAAAGGTCCGGTATTTTCGTCTGCAGGGCCGGGCTGCTGGCTCCACTCGTCCTGCCAAGCATCCGCGGTGGTCTGTTTAGCCGTGGTCAGATATTGATTCCCACCAAGTAACCGCTCGCTTCTCTCTCTTGCCAGCAGGTCCCACAGTAGCATCTTGGCAAGGACCAGTAGGATTGCCGTTAAAAAAGGGTTGCCCTATACGCCCTGCTCACCCGGATGGTTATTGGTCGCTGTGCTGAGCGGGGTGCTTGCCGGTTTTGCATCGTTCTAAAGGTCCTATCTGCACAGATCGAAGAGACATATGGGACAATAAACTCTGCCACTGAGTCCTGAAGGTGGCGTTTGGCCTCGAAGGCTCTCCCGATCTAGGCAACATTTTTGTAAGGGTTTGGGAGACTCTGTCGATCTTCTGGCCAACATGCCTTAAATAGGCCGATCCGGTGAGGCCCTTGTAGAATTTCGCCCAATTACTTGATCTCCCGCTTGATGGAGATCGCGGCAAGGGATATATCGATGTCTCTTGTGTTCTCTTTCGCCCAATACGTTATATGGCCTCTGTCTCATACGAAACTAGCTACAGATGGTGACTCTTAATTGAGATGGATACCTTAATCAGTGCCTCGTTGACCGCCTGCTCTGGTGTTTGCTTCTTTCTCTC
>QVRM01006931.1:0-55134 GCA_003439945.1 Dermanyssus gallinae
TTGGGCAGTGTTTGCGATCAGGCTGATTGTAGCTTACGGCTGGAATGGCGCTTGCAGACGTCCTAGACGCTCCCAGGGTTGTCAGTGAAATGTTTCAGTGGTAGATGAGCTGGCGAATTCTAGCACATTGAATTCATTTTTTGTTTCTATCCCGTTTGTTCAGTAGGAGTAGTAGGAAGGAACGCCAACAACAGACATGGCAGAACGAACTGAAAATGAATAGACTTAGTCACAGGCGATTGGCTACCGCATAATAGCCGATCGCATTTCTTATTGCGTTTTGCGTGTTATATAAGATGTGCATATTGACCAATGCAAGCATTCGGTGCGAACTTGTCTAATCGACAAAGTGCGAGATAACGAGAATGATACCGCACGGGACCAGTGCGAAGGAGATGTCGAGGTGAAACGGAGATTATACAGGGCCACGGGAAGCAGAGATTTGAGAGTAGTAATAAAAATGGAAAACTCGTAAATTATTATAACTATGACCGTATGTCCTTATTGGCTTAGTTGCAACGCCAGAAGCGGTGTGAATTGTATGGTAAGACAACATTGTAAGCGACACACAGTGACCTCCACAAACAGCAGTGTGACTGCAGTTACGGATGAGTGGCTTAAACACAAAGGCTGCTATCTTCTGTCGCTCATAGACACACAGAAATTCCACATACATTTATTATTTGTACATTTTTACATAGTGGATACGCTTAACTCCCACACTTGGGTCATATCTGATTAAGCTGCTAGTTAGTCGCTGGAGGTGTCGAAACGACTGATCAAGCGAGCTTGTAGCACTGTCCAGGCTGATACTATAAGTTTCCACACGACTTGACTGTGTGATGTTTTGTGCAACTAAGACACCACTGTTTGATTGTTCCGCAAAACATATTATGCTTCAATGACCCTATCATTGTTTAGTTGACTTCTGTCAGCGCAAATTCCTAGATGCTCACGGTGACAGCTTGGTGTGATATGTTAGGTCGTCAGGCCTTCCATCCGGCAGATTTCGAGTTGCGGAAGGATATAGAATGCTGGGCGGCGTGGGTATGCAGAGCTCTCGGCGGAGATCAACAACGTCCTGAGACCAGCGCTGCTCGAAGTAGACGGGCATGAACGGTTTTGACTCGAAGCCCGTCTGAAGTGCCCACGGAAGGTAGGTCTTCAGGTACAGCTGACGATGCCTGCTCGAAACGAGGTGTACACGTATTTTATTGATATGCCATACGTCGTTACCAATTAGAACTCCTTATTGTGATAATAAATGGAAGAAACAGAAGACACTGCTCGACTTCATGTCGCAGTTTCGCTACACTAAATAGGGATTCAGTGTTCTAATTTTTTTTGTTTTGGGTAAATCTTACGAAGTTTTCAAGAGACGTCTTTCCAAAGGAAGGACATTTCTTTCTTTTCTTGGTGTAGAACTCAAAATAAACGGTACACCTAAAAGCTTATGCTTAATGAGCTAAGCCTCTACCCTGTTATCGTAATATCACTGAACCCAAATTGCCGCAAGGTCAAGCTTTAATGTTGTAGCGCACCCTATGTAAAAACGACCTCACATTTAGTGGGCTCGGGCTCACAAAATATAATGTAGATTTTATATAGTGACTCTATCAGTGAAGAGTTGTTGGCATCAACTTTCTATCATCATTTAGTCAGCGCAGGAGCCGTATTCATCCGCAGACAACACTCATGAAATGAGCATTTTCTTATTTTTCTGCTATCGCTCACATTATGGCGGCACGCACAATATCCAGCAATAATTTTGACCTAATTCATTATTTGATCCCTAGTTGCCTTCCGAAAAGTTTTGTTCCGTTTTGTTCTTCAAACCGACGTTGGGAAACTTCTATCCATTCACTCACTTCGATAACTTCCCTAAAATCTATGCATAACTCAGCACTTCTGATAGCTCTGGCCGTTCCCGTCGATTGAAGTATAGCAAGTGATACCACTTACTTTGGTTTAAGGCGGACAGCGCCAAAGAGTCCTGCGGTGGCACACATCGGCAGTCTTGTCTGAAAACGCTTTCGACCCACTTACCGTCACCTTGAACGTTGAAGAATTCGCATTTTAATAAACTGTTAATCGATATAGTGGCACACGGGTCGTGTGGTTAGTGCACCTAGTAGTCCACATGGCGGCTTTAGTGGGTTTCAGAAGCAGAAAGGATTCCGGTTAAACCTAGTGGGCTATTAATGCATATATGACCCTATATATGGATATATGGCCTATATTACACATGGCCAAACACAGAGCAAGTATACACAAATAGTAGAAAAAAAATATATTGTTGTATATAGCTTTTCGAGTCTATAGACACAAAGTAATGCTGGAGGCTTGACACCACAGAGCGACGACAACTTAAATAGACGAACGTAAGTGGGATTTCTCGAAAGAAGAACACAGGCGTAGAAGGGAGGGAATAAGCAAACAACAACATGACCACGAATTATTTTTATCAGGTTAGGCGCCGGGCTAGAAAGCCAACGTAGACAAAGTCCTGATTGCTGTATAGAGCTCTATCAGCGGCTCGGCACCTACCTCACCAAGCATGGTCGTCGGCATGGCCAGCATAGCGTGGATAATGTCGTGAACCTCGCGGTAACGGGTGGCAACGTAGGCGAGCAGTGGATCATCGACGAAGTGTACAGGAGACCGATCATCCGCGCTAATTTCCTGATATTAGTATGAGATGAATATTAGAAAAATATAAAAGTTGCCCACACCTTGTAATAAAACTGATGACAAAAACTAATATTGAAGTAAACTCTTAACAGAATAGAATAGACGATCGGAAAATAGTCGCTTTCCGAAAATCGAGGTACGGAGGAAGCACAGTGAATGCACAGTGAAGAATTACGCGTTCGGCTTTTTAGAATGGATAAACAAATAAGAGCATCGCTAAACTATATGTGTGCAAGAAAGGAATGTCGAAAATGAGGAAATATCCTTGTATTGCTCTTTTGATTATTTGCTTACTTAATATATCGAATGAGAAAAACGTACATGTACGTATGTATATATATATATATATATATATATATATATATATATATATATATATATATATATATATACCGTCTGTAACAATATGCGCGGGCAACTTCACCCTTTTAGACTTTTAAAATTCAATACGCAATAACGTAATAAGTATGCAGACCAAGTAATACTTACTAGCGGCAAACTGACGCTGCATACCGTGTATACTTCTTGCGTATATTGTTACATAGTTGCCGTTGCGTTAAAGTAAGAGTAAGTTTGTGTGTACATACATGTATCTATACATACACACATTCAAACTTTGTTTTATTTTAAAGTAACTGCAACAATGTAACAATGTGCTCACAAATACGCAAGATGTAAACATATATATATATATATATATATATATATATTTGTTGCGGTATACAGCATATAAAAACATATAAGCAAAATATACATAGTTTAATGTAGCAAATAGCGACTAGCAAACGTACGTTGTCCTGCATAAACTTGGCGTAGACGTATCCAAACGAAGTGGTCGGCATTTGAAGAAGGGCGGCGTAGTCTATAGTTTTCGTGTTGATTCTCGGCCTCTCGCTGAGAATCCGTCGGCCCTCCTCACTTGCTTCCATTTGGCCCAGCATGTGTCGAAAAGCGCACTCGCCTGACACCTCGCCGAAACACGCGATCATGTCTGCCTACGGCAAAGCAGAGAGGAACGAGGCTTGAAACTAAAATCGGGGGGAGTTCACGGGCCAGACTTTTGGCCGGAGACTTTCGGTGGTCGCGCCGGAGCCCGAAGTCTGCAATTGGCCAGTCAAACAAGCAGCTGGCCAAATCTAAATAGCTGAGGGAGTCCTAAAAGAGGTTCGTGTCCAATACAGAGAATGCTGCTTCCTTAATTGGAAGCCGATGGTATTATTGAACATTAAGGCGTAATAACATGCCGAAAATTGCGAAAAGTATTACTTCATACTTCAGTAGTTTTCACATCTAATCAGGGCCTGTAATTGCAAAATCATGTGTAACTAGGTCTCGCGGCAATCGCACAGGTGATTGGAACGGCATTTTTCGTAATTGGCAGGGTTTACTTATATATATATATATATATATATATATATATATATATATATATATATATATATATATATATATATATATATATATATAGCGTAACGGCGCGTAATTTTCGTAATTGGCAGGGTTTACTTCTTTATATATATATATATATATACATATATATAGCGTAACGGCGCGTAATCTTCGTAATTGGCAGGGTTTACTTACTATGTAAATATATATATCGGAAGCGTGAAGAAGATAGAGCTTCATGAAGATACATTTGAAATGTATATTATACTCAATTTGAGTGAAATAGGCATAATTGTATATATATATATATATATATATATATATATATATATATATATATATATATATATATATATAGCGTAACGGCGCGGCAAAGACCGCATACAACTCCGGGATCATAAGTGACAAGCCGGAACCTAACTAAGCCGGTTGACGTCTGTCTGTGAATTGTCGTGCCATGTCAACGCCCACCATGCCATGACGAAAGCCCGCAATGGGCCAATGTTGTGCACTGACCCGCTCGGTAGACGTCAAAGAACGAGGTAAGGCCGGAGCCGACAATCAGGAGGCCTTTCTGGAACGAAGATGTCGGATAGTGGCCTGGATAACGCGGCCCCTCTGCACCCGGGTCCGAAGGATCTTCATATTCGTATTCCAGCCAGCGCACGCGGCGAGCGGCCTCTGTTCCGACACCCGACAGATCCACAAACAGTAGCTACATGCGGTTACCACCGAAACTCTATCGGCTTAAGCTGTACAGCGTACTGCTCGGCTGCTGTTATGTTTATAAGACATAGTTATAAGAATAATGGTCATTTCACAAATGTAAATTTTGAGACGTCCCTATGACTATGGCATAGGTGAAACAAGCTTAGTTTTTAGTGCCAACATGTCCATCCAAGCAATGGAGATGAAGCAGAAACTGGTGGTCGTTGGTCGGCTGTTTGTTCAATGCAATCAATCTTCTTTAACCGAAAACGGTTCGCTTTCTTGTAGGTTGACATGGGATTTAAAACTGTTTACAAATTCATCAAGCCTCTTTTCGTATTACGCACGATATTGACTACGCCAAGACGTGCCATTTTCGATTTCACTGTGTTATAGGAAAACGACACGCACTTACGTAAATCTGCAAAACACCTGGCCAGCAACACTGCTGCAAGAGCGCTCCACTATATTGTTAATACGTTAGATGCGTGCGTCTTTAAGAGTATACGCTGATACGCTGCTTCGTATAGCATTCTATATAACCAAGAATTTGTTAGACACTCATCTGTCGTAATAACTGTAAGCTTTGAACTTCTTGTTTGCATCATAAAATAAACTTGGCCAGTAAAACAGCAATCATTTAGTTAACATATATATGGATTAGTCTGAACGAATAATTCAAATAATATTAGCGACCCATTAGATACTCTCCAAGTAATTTAATAACAATGCTTCAACAAGATTACACTTTTCAAATCCAGGGCTTTATTATTATTACGCTTCTATTTCTCGACTAAGAATCGATCTAGTGACAATTCGCAAGTCTACACATATATTTACCCGTAACTCCTATCTAAACTGGTTTCCAATTCCTAGATGACGGATGTCGTCTGTTTACAAATGAGCAACCTATTTGATAAAAAAACATTGCTGCACCGTTGTTACCTTTATTTATCTATTCCGAATATGAAGCAAGTATCTACTGGAACTCGTGTTGAAACATGTGTGCGTACTCAACCCAGTCAGAACAATTATGTCTGGCTTTGCCTTCACAAACAGATGCCCTGGGCTCCCATAGTCTGTATCAATATTTATTCACGCGTTTCCGCGTTCAACTTCTAAGGTGATGCGGTGTCTTGAGAACGTTGTGGTCGTTTGTGCATGTTCGACTTCTCGATTATCTGATAATAATATTAGTTATCATAATAATTCTTTTTTTAAAAAAACGGGTTTATTATAATTAATATGTACATATAGTAATAATAAAAACAATGACGTAACAAGCAACGATAATCTTCCACTTTGACCTAGTAGCCTATTTAAAAAGTTTTATAATAGAAAAAAAAGATTGAATAGTTCAATCACTTTTGACACGCGCAGGCATTTTCATCTTATTTCCCGCAAATCTGTCAGAGACGAGCGCAGCAAATTCCGACACACCGACACAGGCTATTCTGTTTTATTCTATACGATTCGCTTCGCCAAGGCAACATATTTGAGTTTATCTTGAGAGTCTCAGTGAAAGCTAGGTAGTATGCTATACATCTGTTCCGTCATTCTGTATTAGCTAGCTAGACCAGTGCTCACCCGCGGTTTCCTGTGCGATGTTAATAACATCTTCGAACTTCTGCCCGCCAGCGATTGGGCCCGCTTCTGAACTCATCAGAAACTTCGGCAGAGGTCTTCGACCACCGCGCCACCTGGTCGACATCAACGGGCTGAAGCCGCACCGCTGTTTCATGATCAGTCCAATCATGATTGTGAAGTTGGTCGGTATAATGTATGTGTCCACTAAATCCTACTATTGAACACGGTTATACAACAGATTAGCGCAACGCACGCAATCGTCTACGTACGAATCCCATTTGTTAATTGGATGACTCCGAAATATTGTATTCAACTTCGCTTACGGCCGCTTTCACATCACCAGTGAGTAGTGCCATGCACCAACCAGTGCATCCGACCACCATCCGAGAGCCAATCGGCGCGTTAACGTCGGTTCGGTATTAATACTAATAAATGTATATATATATATAAGTTGCAGCACGCTCGATGTCACCAACCACCAAGCGCAAAAGCGGAGTTTCACACAGATCGTTTGGACACCTAATCACGGCGCTTAGTCTAGCGCATTAGTTACAGCTGTTCGAACGTTCGAATTTCCGAGTTTTGGAAGTTCTCTCCCGAACAGGAAAGGGCTGCACACAAAGTCGAAGCAGAGGGCGAAGCAGCAAAGAGCTCGACTGTTGAAGTGTGAGGTGCTACAGAACGGTTGAAGTGAGAGAGTGTGTCTAGAAAGAGAGAGAGAGAAAGGCAGGTTCGGCGGGAAATACGATCTTGCCCGCGCGCGCACCGCGATAATAAATAATAATAATAAAAATAATAATAATAATAATAATAATAATAATAATAATAATAATAATAATAATAATAATAAGTAAATAAAAACACAAAATATGGAAGCTTTATTTGCATAAAAAACAGCAGTGTAACTAACTATCCATCGTTCACGCGTCTATGTTGGCGGAAGCCGAAAGAAGTGCAGAAAGTATGAAAGGATTATTTATCCACTTCGCCCACAACTTTAGCCCTCTAACATTTGAAACAATGGGGGGATCTGCCCCGAAGACGTAAAAACTTATTTTTTTAAGAGGACAGGTTGGCAAGGCGCTCAACCAATCGACAGGGAACACTAGAGCTATCAAATATCTGCATCAGAGGGTATTGTTAGATATTACGCGGAGTAACGCCACCTCCGTGCGTGGAACTCTGCTAGACTGGGCATGTCCAACCTGGAAGATATGTCACCTTTCATTTATTTGATCCGGTGTATACGCTCATGAAGAGACTCGACGTGGAAAACTGTTACCTCATATAAATAAGCAAATACAAAATATCTTAATAACAAATCAATCACTATTCAACCTCCTGCGTAATTTGAAAAGTATAATTAAAACATCAATTTGTAAATCATTTGTAAATCGATAAAGGTATAGCCTGTAAAGTGTTGTTTTATCATTCGTCGCGGCTCGGACTTTCTTTGTATGTATAATGTAGATCCAACTGAGCAACGTGGATACGTGGTGAAAGGAGTGCAGCGAATTGTACTTTTTACATTAACCAAATAACACCTATATTGACAGGGATCACGTGCAGACTCGAATTGTGTTAAGACCACAGAAAAACCCGGACGGAGACGAGTCACCGAATGCAACTAATATGGCGTGAGGCTTAAAACAGATGAATCTAAAACTGAACTTGTTTTTGGCCAAAGAGTAGCTACGTACCACCTTAGGCAAGTATTATTCATCAACATTGTTACGATTTTCCATTGGCCAGGCTTAATAAAAGGTCCAGTTTTTCAAAAAGAATTGTTTCGACTGCTTCTGAAGCGTGTGGTCTAGGGGACTAGTGCGCTAGTTATGGTTATCATCTACCGGGGCGCCGCCGGTTCGATCGTTGTTGACTGAATTTTCTTTGAGCGATGCTCATTTCGAATAGATGATAAACCATACCACTGAGAGCCAGCGGCCATGCTGCCACAAGGACTGTTGGGAAAGCCCTAGATATCTTACCATGTCCGGCCCTCGGTGCATTGAAGATACACCTCACGGTGAGGTTCAAGCCCGTAGGGGACGGAGGATGGTCTAGAGTTAAAAACAACCTCCTTAAAACATGCTTCTGAAGCGGTTTTGAAGACTTTTTGGGTGTTAGTCATGGAAGAAGCAGTCTTTATAGGAGCGCGCCATATTGCGTGGCACCTAGAATTAAAACATTTTTTTTTAAGGAGGTTGTTTTTAATTCTAGACTATCCTCCGTCCCCTACGGGCTTGGAACTCAACCTGAGGTATTTCTTCAAAGCACCGAGAGCCGGACATGTTAAGATATCTAGGGTTTCCCTAACAGTCCTTGTGGCAGCATGGCCGCTGACCCTCAGCGGTATGGTTAGTCATCTAATCTCAATGAGGATTGCTCAAAGAAAATTCGATCAACAACAGGGATCGAACCGGGGACCGGTAGATGACAACCATGACTAGCGCACTAATCCCCTAGACCACGCCGCCATTGCGTGGCACCTAATGGACTCGGAAGTGCTTGTCCCTTTGTAAAAATTTGCTTCCGTTTTGGCTGCGTGCATTTAGAACATGGACGCGCAAGTAAACAGATAGCTGGCAATCCTCTTTGTCTTTTTAGCCTACTGCAATATACCTATTACCCATCCTCATTTCCCTTCTATCGCTGTCGATTCGTCCGTGCATAAGAGGTCCTTGCGCAACATGCGTCATGACAGACCTGTTTCAAATGTTGCAACGCATTTGGTACTCAACAAATGTCCCTAATCTTTCATTGTACGGCGATGAAGGAGCAGAGATAACGCATTGAACGTTTCAAAATGCAATCCTCTTCTAAACAACATTAGCTCCCTTTTGAATGTGAACCTCTGCAATATAGGAATAAAATCTGCACTGAGACGGATGAAGTTGTCAATTCTTATTTGTTTTTAGAATTTCTGCTGTGTATTACAATCCGATAAATTTCACTATGTCATCTGTTTCACTGTGACGTTGACAAAACCGATTCTCTCTGCGATGTGAGAAATTTAGCCGATAACGGAAAGTACCTTTTCATTTAAACATGCTTAAGACGCAGAAACGCCCTCCGTCAAATAAGAGATTTGCGGACTCGGTTTTTAGCGTTTATCGCTGTGATCAATTGTTGGAAATATCGAATACATATTTAGAATACATATTCCAGCCAAGCATGAACTTTGACGTTTATGATCGCATGGATTTAATTAAGGATAGATAGTTGGCTTAGTGCAGCCTAAAAGCTGCGTGGTACAGAGGTTCACACGTGCCCGGCGGATGAATCGCAACTATAGACGATCTTGTGCATACGTTTACAGATAAGCCTAGTTTAACAACATATAAATATTTGGCCGGTATTAGCAAAATTAGATGGTCGGTACACACACATACAATGCAAGCATGTCAGTATCATATTCTTTTTATTTAGAAATCTTGGCGGCAACAACGGCGGACAAGCCTATACGACGGGGCAGAATTTTTTTCCACATATGTCACCACTCTTTCCCAATCAAAATGGCTGCAGGTGCTGGTTTCCCTTTCTCTGGCGAAAAAATTAGTGCTGTTTAGCAGAAGGATTTCGAAAAGACGTGAAGCGCTTGAGAATGTCACCCCTGTCAACAGCATCAGATCAGTTGAGAGTAAATGTGGTTTCTTCGAAGTGTAACGTGACAGACAGGTCGATAGTTGCGAATTTATCGACCGACGTATCGAGCGGGAATGACGAGCAGGAGTAGCCGAGGTCGAGCGGTCAGACGTCGAGGCGCGTCTGGCGTATCGACACGTCAAAACGCGGCGAATGCTTTCCTCAGCCGCGTTCCTCAACCGAAACGGCAGGCGTTTCGGATGCTGTCGACGGATGCCCGACGAACGGCTCGTGTAACGGCGGGAACGGTAGTTGAGGAGAGTGCCCGAGGGTGACGACGAGCCCAAGGGGTCTGTTGCTTTTCGCAAACCTGCGGATTCAGCGGGCAGCACGCGCGTAAGATTGCACGCCACTGGAGGGAACGCGGGGACGGCCCCGACCTCCATAAGACCTTTAATTTGGGTGAGTTTCCGAGCAATCGGCTTGCTTCGGCTTTTGGTAGCTGGAAAATGCATTGTGGTGCGGTTGGGTTAGGAAGTGCAGTGAGTGTTCACCTCTCAGTGAGGTAAACTCAACCTTGACGTAAATAAATGCTTGCGTGGTCGCATGCTGCTGGTTGCCTCGTGGTGGCGTCAGAGAATGGCGGAAAGCTTTGCTCGACGCTTTTGCATACAGTAAACTGCTTCGGCGGCGCGCTCATAGTTAGTCTGAGCTTCTGTAGTAAGTCAAACCGGTAGAACGGTACTTATCGCAGGAATGACTCCCATTCCATCATGTGCAAGTTATCAGCAAAGGGTTAGCCTTTATGTCATAGTTCTTTAGATTCGTATTTAGAGTATTACCACCGTTTACACTTTTTTCATAGCTCTAAGGCCCAAACTGACATGCTTAAAGACCCCTCCATATATTGTTCTTAGAAGTCAAGTGCTATTCGGTTTGCTTGCTAATGCTGACTGTTGGTTGTCGTTGCCTTGTCGGTATGCCGGCGTACAGGGCAAGCATTTACGGCCGGTGGAGGTTCGCTTTGTGCCACATCAGTACTGTGACCTATGTGGGTCATCGTTTATCCTACGGTGCACCGAGCTGGAGCGGCACATCAAGGAAGTACACCCAAACCTTGTCCCGAAGATCGATCTCCCTCGAAAGGTAGGCTGTGTTTGATAATGGCTAAGAATACCTTTGCGTCGTGTGTCTAAGTGTGGTTGCTCATGGAGGTAAAGTACATCTGTACTTTTTGCACTCTGCCAGGAGAGTATAAATCATTACTTAAGCATTTAGTGTTCCGATCGCTACACTATTACGGCAGCCGCAAGGCTAAACACAAAGATAAGCTTGACTCGTTCACTTAGCAAAAGTTAACTGGCCAACCCCCCCTCCAATACAAGTGCCGGAGGATGCTCGTTTTGATGTTGTAACTGACTCTTTTGCTTGGAGAATCGCATAAGTCGCACGTGAAGAGAACGATCATCTAATACCCTAAGCACAGCTTTTTGAATGAAGAAAAGTGCATGGTGATTTAGGAAAGCGTCTGCACTTTCCCGCATAGCGGTGTGTAAGTTATAATCTAGCCCACTAGCGAGGTTCTTTAAGCTTCGTCAGTTATATTAATGCTTTGGTAGCAAATTTGAGTCGACGAAAAACTGCGCCCTAAAACTTGACGGCGTTTCAAGGAGCTTCGATTGACCAATATGGATCGTAAGAGGGCACAAGGATCACCACTTTTCAACCCCCGGGCCTCTAAAGCCTCCAACAGACAGTCTCCTCTTAATCTAAGAAATGACGCATGTTCTTAAAGCCCTACAGCTGAACTCCAACCGCAGCGGTTTTTTTTATAATAAGAGGCTTGGAAACGCTAATGAGACTTTCACCCATTAAAAACCTCAAACCTCCCCACCCCACAGAGTTCCGAATTGTGTGGCACTACTCGTTTCTCGTGCTCCACCGGTTCTCATCATGGATCTCGTCGTGTCCTCAGCTCACGAACCCTAGAAGATGCGTCGAGCCGTTCTACAGAGGGCTGTGTAGCCATAGGCTCTTGCATGGCACCCTCATCTGGACCACTTAATGGCACCTGCGTGCCTCCGTTGCGCGCGCGGTGAGCGGGGGGGTTTTCGCGCATAATAACGTCTATGAAATAGACGCCTGGCGCCCCTGCGGCGGCATCCTTCGTCAGGTGACCGACAATGTCTCGTGTCGATCTCCTCGCATACCAATACGTCGAGCTTCTGCGAATCTGGACCAGGGTTAAGCAGGACGGTATCGTATGGTCAACATCGTCCGCCTGCCGCGACGTGCAGCAGAGTGTGCACGTGTCCACCTGCGACTTTCCAATACGCACCATATAGGCTTGGAATTGGCCGTGAGCGCCTGGACCGAAAAGTACGTGACTGGCCCCCGGCCCGGCTCGTCATACCAACGTCGGACGTCGGAGTATAAGCGACCGGGACTAGTTTACCGGTGCACTCTCGAGCCTAGCGTGGCCCACTCGTGAGCCCACGCGTTGCCGCTTGGGCTTGCGTGAAGCCCGTCGCGCCATCCGTCTCGCTTCTTTACCGTGCCAGGACATCGCAGGGAAGCTGGCCAGCCAGGACGAGGGCTACCTCGGTGCTCACCTTGCGGTACGCCCGGCAGACCCAAAGGGCAATGCCGCGCTGCGCCGCACGGAAAGCCCGTCTGTTGCGAGCGGCGCGTAGGGCTAGATTGGCCCACGCAGGCGCTGCACCCATCGCCGAGGACTCCGCGACAGAGGCTAGCAGACGGCGGCGCCCGTCCGTAGCCCCTCTTACCCGAGGCAGTATCGTTGCCAGATTCTGAGCGACCTTGCTGATCTTGGAGACGATATGCTTGATATGCGCGACTCCTGTAAGACCCGTAGTAGGGTGGCCCGTGAGGGTCAGGTTGACTCCACGTGCAATCTTTCGGCCCGTTAAATAAACTGCCTTCGTATTTTGTAGAGCAAGCTGTGGATGATGGGCGTTATCAGAAATGGTCATCCATGTCTATATGTCGCCTAACGCCGCGTCAGTAATTTCTTCCAGTGTTTTCTCTTGGCGAGCTGTGACGAGGAGGGCGAGGTCATTGGCGTACGCGACAGTCTCCCCGCCTTCCGGGAGCCCCAGCCGCAGGAAACCATCTTAGGCCAGGTTCCATAGAACTGGGCCAAGAACGGAGCCCTGCGGCACGCCTGTTTTCATACTGTGCTGGCTTTGCCCTCTTATGAGGGTTCTCTCGTTCAAATAAGAAGAAATGATCCAACTGGAGTTAATGTGAAATACTTTTATGCTTCAGCGTTGTCATAATCACCCCCACGTTTGCTGTACTAAAAGTGTTCTTTACATTGAGGAGGCTGAGAAGAACGAATGACTGGGTCTTCAGAGATTTCTTCCTCTGTCCTGGTCCGCCTTTTGCAGAATACGGCGGAGCGCATCTATCGATGACCGGCCCGTCGGAAGCCATACTGGTGAGCCGACAGGGGGGGGGGACAGCGTAAAGGTCCTCGATCTCTGCATTTAGGCGCTATGTTGGTACATCAAACAGTTTGCCTACTGTGTCCAGTAGATAAATTGGTATATAGGACGTAGAGCCCGGCTCTGGGATAAGCGCGAAGTGCGCCCGCTTCCCGTTAAATGACTCCGATTCTTAAAGCTTTTTTTACCTTGCAACCGCAGAAGGGCATCACGCGCAATGCTTGAAGAAGTCAGCAGCAGAACCAAGAGATGTTCTACTCGGCGAGCCCAACGCCCAGTGGGCAAAAGAGCGAGGGCCGGACCGGCTCACGGATGCAGAAAATGCGACAAACATCATACTTGAACGCTTTTGTCACTTCCGGTTTTCGGAATACGGCAACGGCTATGGGCCTTACCTGAATTGGCGCGGCAAACGTTGGGCGCTCTTACTCATGCTATTAGAGCCCCAGCGCCCCGCTTGAAGATCTATCAAGTTTTTCGAAGCTCAAAGTGATATGCCTTTAATGCTACGAAGATATTTTAAAGATAATGGTTCTGATGCCGTAAAATTTCACGTGACGACCTGCCCGAGGCCAACACCTCCAACGCTGCTCCCGCCTACGGGACGCCAGGGGGCCGCTGAGTTCCAAGAGTCCCTTAGGGCATGCATAGGACAGATGGCCCGTTAGGTCGCGGTCGGGCCTCGAGAAGTTCCCAGAGTGTGTAGGGCCCCCTCGAGGCGTGGCACGAATCCGAGGAGTTGCGGCACGTCCAAACACTGGTGCACGGCAGAGTTCAGACACCTAAGGAAGAAAGGCGTCCGGGAGCGACCCCTTCTCACCCGCGCCCGACGGCGCGCTTTCGAAGGGTAGGAACACCCTGCACCATGACGCCTATTACAAGAGACTGTTGGCCCTCCTATGCAGAGAGATCTCCAGAAACAAGAAACGCTCCTGGAGAACCTTTCAAACAAAGGGTGGACCTTATGCGAGAAGGGGCACATGAAGTAATATTGGCGCTTTTCCCTAGGCACCCTTTCTTTGACCGCGACCCCTGCCTGGAAGCTTCAGAAACGCATCAACAGGAACTCTTTAAAGTCAACCAACAAGAGGTGTGTGACACGGCGGCATGCTTAAATGAAGAAAAGGCACCGGCCCTGAGGGTGTCCCAGTCTCCGCGGTTATGGAAGGCCGCAGACTGGGTTCTCATACCCAACAGCCCCGGCTCCTACCACCAAATCTGGCTACTCGGCTCCCTGGCTAAGGCATTCGATTACATCGTGCAGACAGGCCTCCGAGATATTGCGAGGAGGAACGACCTGCTCTCCGACGCCAAGCATAGATTCCGTAAGGGTGCGATAAAGCGGATTCAGACGCAGGCTGGACTGCTCCGCTAGTCTTCGTCTAGCAAACGAGGCCTTTCCTACGCGGTTTTAGTAGGCGTTCCTTTTATTTACAGAAGTTTATAGCCGACTACCAACATGGCAGGACGATACACTCCGACTAAACGGTTCTCAACATGACTGCAAGGGTGAATCCGGCCTCCACACTTGCCCCCTCCCCTGCTATGGATTATAACCTATGACGACGTGATGGGGCTGAATGGCCGCTCCCCCCGGAGTTAACTTCCTTGTCCACGCTGACGTCCTCGTCCTAACCGTCCAGGTTTGGGCCTCGGACCTGCTGCAGAACGGTGAGAACGAGGCCTTGCCAATGTCGCCCGCTGGATGCAAATTCCGTCTAGAATACCAGATGATCGCAACGTAAGGTACCTCGGGGTTAGCTTTTGCAGGGCACTCCGTGGCACTGAACACGTGCGGCAAGTGACGAAGAAAGCAACGAAGGCAGCCAATGACTTGGCTCATTTCATGCCCAATATATATGGGCCAAGGCAGCTGAGAAAACAAATCTTTATGTCCGCGACCGAGTCAGTTGACCGTACGGTGCGCCGGCCTCGCCCACCGGCACGCTAAAATTCGTCGCGAACATGACTCGCCTTCCTCACATGTCACGGGAATATCTAGTCCTACCTGTATAGGATCGGGAAGGCCTCTAGCCCCACGTGTTAAGGTGTCCAGTATGGTATGAGCAACGCCCACACCTACCTTTTAAGGAACCTAACAGCTTTTAATCTATGGGACATCAGAAGACGATAAGAAATATAAGAACATCACGGAATCTACATCGTACTGGAACGAAGCGTCACAATCTTCTAAGGAAATACAACAGGAGAAGACAAGGGCTGCCCTATTTATTCGCTTGTGCCTCTTCTGGGCTTCCGGAGAACACACACTCGTCAGAAGTTGTTTGACTGACTGTTTAATGATGTGCGCAAGCAGTTTCCAGTCAGACCGAGGGCGGGACCTTGATTGGTTTTTAGCGAGTTGGAGTCCCAGACTTCCGGACCTTCCCTGCCGCGGTGTCCGTGTGCGCAACTACATGTTCCAGTCAGTCCTCTAAAAAACGACTGAGCAAACCAGATTGCCTGGATTTACCGGAAATAGCTCACGATTGGGCGCTGGCCCGAAATTGCAACATTCCTCCACATGGTGTCTACTTTGATTTTTCACGTGCACTCGACTGTGTTGATCATCATCTACTTCAAACAAAAATAGGTTAGGTGTCGTTAGGTGTCGGCCCCAGAATCGTAACCTGGTGTAGAGCATACCTGTAAGACGAGTACATTTGTAGTCAAAGTTGAGGGTAGATATTCCGCCGTCGGCAGGTGTGTATCTGGTATTCCGCAGGGCTCATGTTTAGGCCTCTTAATGTACACTTTATTTGTATATGGTCTCGGATCTATGCTTCGAGATAGATGCAGACGATCGTAAAATCAATTTAAAGGCAAATAATGACAACAACATAGCTACCCTACAGAAAGCGATTGATGTTGTATCCTTATGGTCAGAGGAAAACCGCATGCATGTCTCAAGACAATGTCTCAAGACATCTATGTCTCAAGACAATGCCAGATAGTATTCAATATATGCTAAATGGCCGACTCATTCGTGAAGTCTCACTCTACAAAGGACCTTGGGGTAATTTTCAACCGCCAAATTAAGATTAGACCTCACATGGCCAAGGTTGTCAAAGCCGCGTCTCGAATGTGCAATCTCGAATTGCGGTCTTTCATTATACAAGATCATAATGTGTACTAAGTGCTATATCAGACCTTAGTGGTACCTAAGTGGACTTATTGCTGTCACTATGGGTGCCATTCTATAAAAATATATGTAGACTTTCTGCAGAGCGTGCAGGATAGATTTGTGCAACGAGCTGCTTGTCGGTGCTGTCTACCATGCGAGCGTATCATATTGCCTAGTTTTAGCGAATACCAATCCCTTATCCCAATCGTTTAAACAGCTAACGCGTTCAAATGTTATTACTAGGTATTTTGTTCTAAAGCCATATAATCTCCGGTGCGGCGTCTCCATCCACCCTCGCAACTCATTTGACTTGAGGATTGCACGTCGCTTGCAGATTCGAAACGACTTTGCGTCTATTGTTATACCCCCTTTTCAATAGAGGTGATTTGATATGTTATGATACTTGTTTGCTTCATTTGTGTGAAAACCGCAGTTCGTTTTCTGTAATGCAAATTCCACGTAATGTGCTCGGCTGTGGAATAGTAACTATTTTTTAACAACGAGCAAAGTGAACTGCAAGCCTTGTATTGGGAGAACATGCGGTCAAACAACTTCTCTTCAATTTCTTTCAATTTCTGAATGATTTCCAGTCCACCAAGCAAGTGTTAAAAGCGGCTTACTTATTTTGATAGCGCGACATTAGGTAATGGCCTTATTTAAACATAACTAATATAAGCATGTCATGATTTACGTAATTATTGTGTCAGTATTGTCAGATTGTTTGTTGTGTTTACTATAACAGACTTTTTCTGTCTGACTGATATCTAAATGTTTTAGGAGTTTGTTGAGGTAGACAGTAATAAACAGTTTAGTAGACAGTTTGCGGTGGAAATGATGATTACATAGCATATTTTTTTTCTATGAAACGTTCCCAGGAGCTGCTACGGTGGGGCATTTCATCTTCAGTGGGGACGTTTGAGATGCCCGGCAACACGTTCTCAATAGGGCCGTATACGGCGTTAACTCATGGATGCCTTCAGGAGCGAGGCCAGATGTTCTCGCAATGTCTCCGAGATCTCGTCCTCCTCAACCGCGCAAGCGGTCGACGCTACCAGGTCTATCCGTGGGTCGAAGCCCTGCCATCGTTCGGTGTACCATCAGGTGGATTTCGGCAGTACCATTCGCGAGACAGCCACTCGTGGAATCGGTGGCCGAAGGGTAAAGACGGTGACCTCGAGACTCTCCTTGACGTGCTCAGTAAAATTGGCTATGCCGAAGCATTCCGCTCCGGCGCGGTAAGTAAAATGCCATTAGTTCAATTCGCGGTACTATATTGTTATTCGATCTGTCAGAATATACAGCCAAGCCTTAAGCTCATAGCATGAACTCAAAGACTTGCTAGCGAAATAGCCGCTCCGAGAAAAGGATTGTATCAACCGCCTTCTACCGAATATTTTGAGTCGCTTCTTATGGCGCACTATTGTGAACACTATGTCAACTTTCTAACTAACCATAGTCTCGCACTGGGCTACCGCTGGATCCTCCTTGGTTAAGCGCAATTTAACGCGTCTCGACGTTTTGTTGTGGAAGCAGTTTTTCTACCACGAAAGACACCCCATGCCCCACGTTGTTCTGTCAAGAAGAAGGACGCTGTACCCAGGTATTGCGATGGTGGAAACCTAGAGACCCAAGCTCTACAGAAAGAACGGAGATAGGTAGAGTGGATTTTTGCATACCCGTGTTGGCTTTTTATATCGATAAGACTTTTATTGACATCAGCCAATGACACACGCACACAGAAGCAGGCCGATTTATTCGCGGCCAATTCATCCGATCATTGTGCTTGATCTATAACTGACTGTTCTATACGCATTTTAAACGTTAGAGGACAATTGATTGCGAACGTATAAATAGATAGATAGATACAAACATATATATATATATATATATATATATATATATATATATATATATATATATATGATATCTACAGCAGCCGAAAGCAGAGCAGAGCAAAACATCGTTGTGTACTCGAAAATCGGGGTGTCTGTCGTCGACGTGCGTTTTTACAGATGTCCATCCTTAACGAGTACAAGGCTCAGCGCGTCGAGGCGTTCCAGTCCGAGACAACCGAGTGCAATCTGTGCGGTTCGATGGTGCTACTTCACCCACTCGAGGTGATCTTCCATTTAGCCAAGCATGGCATGAGCCTTCAGAGGCTGTTCATCACCAACGATGTCGACATCGATTGGCACCGAGTCGAGTGTGCAGCATGTTTCGACCACCGACAGGGTCGAAAGTGGAACAAGGTCGATATGGTCACGCTGCTGCGTCACCTCAAGAAGTGCCCGATGCGGAACCGGCTCGTGTCGAAAGGCGCCTTTCCTCTGTGTCTGTTCGAACACGCCATTTTTACGGCATCGAGAATAGCAGCGGCGAATAGCAGCGACAATCAGTATGATGATGATGATGATCACCACCACCACCACCACCACCATCATCATCATCACCTCCATGCAGCAGCAGCAGCAGCAGCAGCAACAACAGCAGCACCAGCAGCAGCAGCTACCATGGTACGGAAGGACCAGCTGGAAGACATTGTCTTCAACGTGGCACACGTGCCGGGCTTCTGCAGGCCGTCTGTGTCGTGCGATCCGCACGACGACGACGACGACGTCATGGCCGATGGCCACACGAGGAGTGCTCAACACGTTTGGTTGGAACACGCGTACGCACGTTGCGAGTGTGCTGCTGAGCACACGCTGAGTCTGTGCGAATTTCCGCGTGTTGTTCTCGACGACAGGGCGTTCGACGTGTATTCGACGTTGCTAGCGGAGGCGGCCGAGCACCTTTGGCTGGCCGACAGCTTCGAGACTGTCGTCAAAAGCGAGCTGATCAAGGACGAGTGTCCTGAGGGCGCCGAGGGCGTCGGTGCGGGCGATGAACCGATCGAGGCAGCCGGCGACAGATTCGGCAGTGGCAGTGGTGGCGGCGGTGGCAGCGGTGGCAGCAGCGATCCACGCGACGAGGCGAACTGCGAGGATCCTATGCTTGGTTGTTCCGAAGCGCTGTTGACGCCGCTAGCCCGACCGAGCAGTGACGTCGAGTACGACGCAGTGCCCGAAGCGTACCAGCTAAACTACGATACCTAAACGATCGGCCGTCAGCGACGCGTGAGCGCTTTGTTGTCCGAGCGGCTCTTCTAGCGGCTGGTTGGCTGGCAGCTGCTAACTAGTTTCTAGGACTACTAGTCTTGTCCTATCGCATTCTAGTCTGTCCAATTAACTTTGTTCTATCCTGTGTATAGTCTGGTGTGTTCCCGATGTTGGACGCGAGGCGGCAGTGCATCGTGTTTTCAGTGAGGTCAAATAATTAAGTGAGTGCCTTACAGGCGGCCCAGACCACGTACACGCCACGCGTAATAATTATGGCTTGTCGCGTCATGTGGTGGACGAAACCTGGACGAAAACCGATCGTTCAGAAAACGTTCCGGGCGGCTGGCTCGTTGTTCTCCCACGTACGTCCTAGCTAATAGGTTTATAGAGAAATTCACAAACAAACAAAAAGCAGTGGATTGAAGATATCCGCTGAATCTTGCCCTGTTCATAAGTAGTAGCCAACCTTGAAACAGAATACCGCCCATCATGCAATAGAAAGTGCACGTCGTTTCTACTACAGTAGCCGTGCACATGAATGTATACAGACGTGTGTAAATATTTTTCAATAGGTAATAGGCGTTTTGTGCCGCTGAAATGGCTGAAACGGCTACTGCATATGTATGTATGTACATCGCCATTTGCGTTATCGATCGGCATCGCTAGTGCGTACCGTTGCTCGATTGTCATTTGTGTGTAGAGATATTCGTATACAGGTACAACGTGTAAGACTCAGACTGAGGCTGTTCGTGATACAATGGACGCGTCACAACTGAATGCGTTGGTAAAAGATGTTTGCCGTAACACGTATGGCGTTAACAGAATGCTTGCATGTTTTTGTCTACAGCGACAACCGAATGCTCGCTGCTCAAATTAACTGTGATGGATTGGTACTTGTATGAAATTTACTATGTGATCATCATATATATATGAACAGTAAAATCTGAAATTAAAACTGTCATCCCACATTACTGATGTAATTCTATCGAGCGGCAATGATCTCCAACCGATCAGCCCGAACGTTATGGGAAAACAAGCAAGTTGATGTTTCATGGCTGTACTTTTCGTTTCCGATTTATGCGACCTCTTGTGAAAATAATTTTATTTCATCTTTGTCTGTCGGTCGATATATACATACATCGTATGCATCTCGTCTAGGCTGAGGCTTTGTTTCTTCGCTTTAGCAAATTTCATACAAAGGTAAGTCAAAGAAGTTTGATGCTCTCGAGCGAGGCAGTTCCACTTCTTCTAACGACCCGCCTTACGCCATTCGAGTGTATACCTAGAGCTTCTTAGGATTCTCAATAAAAATTACCGCTAGCCCTACCTACTTAGCATCTGCTGCCAGTACGCAGTGTTTCTAGTAGATTCTAGAGGCCAAAAGTGGACTTTAGTACGTTTGCTACTTAGTTGATAATATTGTCTGGCCGTTCTGTGCGCACTCTTTGTAAGTTATATACCAACAACAACGAAATATGTGATCATGTGCGTTTATAATAACCGTGCGTCTTTGACTGGTAATTCTTCAGCTATTAGGATTACAAAACTTCTCTTCCAGCTCTCATTCTTAATAGGATTTCATGAATAAGATAGTCACAGTCTTTGTTCTCATTGACATCATGCTCGTATTACATTGCCATTGAAGGAAGAAGCACAATACGTAAGGAGTGTGTATGGGTAGTAGAAACATTTACGAACTGGACATTTTAATCTGTACGACATATCCGCGTGAAGGACGTCAACAACCGCAACAGTGAAGAAAATGCGCCCCCCGTGTAAAGGCTGCAATTAACAAAACCTCAACACACAATATTTGCATCGCCAGGCGAGTCTGGACGTAAATGCTGTAGCTCTCTATAAACCCTTTACGACCATCTCACCCTAACTAAAGAGTCTGCTTTGTAAGTACGTCGTGTTTGGTCACAAAACGACAAGGAGACGCGGGCCTCTCTGACTGGATAATTGGTGACGAAAATCGACGTCTTCTGTGTTATCGAGACTCGTGGAGAGACCTGGGTACACTTGTAGTACTCTCTACTCAATTTTTAACTCAAAGTTTATATTGGTAATGCGTTGAAGCGTCTTCGGGAACAACAGTAAAGCACTAGTCGGTTTGCAAAGCTGTAGTTGCAATTTTGTTGTTTAGGAGTATGCTTGAAGTCTGCTAGGTGGAGCTTAAAAATGTTAATGCGATTTAGAGGCACGTGCTTCGGTCCCCTTAGAAAGAGTGTAAATATTTGTATAAATAATATCGAAATGTAATTCCTCCATCTGTACATTTGGGCACGGCTTTGTTTCTATTATTTCTTCATTTCGAGACTCCTTCATGGACCGGACTCGGGCAAGGTAACATATCTTAATTTGAGCCTCTCTAACCCAAACCTAGAATTAAAAATATTTTCAAAAAACCCGGCAGAGACAGTTCCAGAACTGTCGGTAAGATTGGAAAGTAAGTGCATAAGGACGGAGGATGGTCTAGTAAAGTTTTCGGGCTGACCCTCAGCCAAGATTTAACGTCCACGGAACTGTTTTTTACATTGCTTCATAGACAGACCCCCATAAATACAAATGTGCAACGGTGGGGCTCGAACCCACGCACTTATGTGTCTCCTCCGGTTGCAAGGCGGAGACTTAATCCACCACGCCACCGGACCGGAGGATGATCTAAATATAGCAACAGGAAACTTAGACGTTTTGAGCGAACTAAGTCTACTGATTACAAATGACGAGAATGTTCTATTTTGCTCAGTAGAGCTTTTAAAAAGCAAATGCAGGTCCTTAACGAAAGCCCGGTGCAACGTATACGTTAGGAGATCATGGAGACTTAAAAAAAGATGAAATTTGGGCTTCTAATTCTCCTAAACGCCAGAAAGGCCTTATTGACTGTCTGAGATGTTTGACTGCCAATGAATCGCAAGTACTTGTAGGGGGAGATCAAGAGGAGGGGAATTTTCCATTGTCCTCTGGGTGGCAATGGTCTGGTCGCAAAGAAGCAGGAGTATAAACTTAGTACTGGAGTACCATAGAGCTTGATTTTGAAACCTGTGCTCTGGGACTTAGCATGTGGAGAAGCGGTCGATGACTCAAGGGACGTCTTCAATTTCGACTGAAGAGTAAGAATGTTGGCATATGCTGACAGTCTCGCTTTTCTGGTTACGGCCAATGTAAAAGAGCCCTGAAAAGTGCTGCTAATGAGCGTCGTCCCAGTGGAGGAACTCCCATTATTTAGACTATTAAGACGAAGGCCTTTACCTTCATAGGAGTTTTTGGAATGCGGAGGAAACAGGCCCCGAACACCCTCCAGGGGCTTGCCTCGCGTCTGTGCAAACATGGTGCCATGCTAGCTGTCTTCTCCGAGTTGCATGGTATACCTGAAAGCGGTGAATCACCTATCCCTAATGTGAATTGAATGTTAAGTTGAGACCTGAATTTCACGGGTCAAACGTTTCTGGCGCCTTCCGTCAACGGGCTCGGAGTCCCATAAGCTGGCCCTCAATCGGCCGGTTTCTCGCACACTTTTCTTGAGATAGTCCGCTAGCTCCTTGATAACGACACGTGTTTACTACTCGCCTTCTGCCAAGACAACCGTTACCGCGACGGCCGTCCGTCCGTCAGGACTATATCGAGTACGTTGTTCTACTGCGCTATGACTCTAGCTTGTCCACGTTGTTATGCCTCGGCATTAGCAAACGACATGGAAACAGCGATAAGAAGCTGTGTAAAATTATAATGACGGAAGGCTCCACAGACCCCAGTTCCAGCGACCTTGTTTTATAAATAACAGCACAACTCTAGGGAATACACTCTACATCAACGCCATGAAATATACTTGTAAAGATTGTAAGTCGAGGCCTACCGAAGACTCACAACTATATGCGTGCCGTCTTTGTATAGACCATAGTGCGTTGGATACAGTCCTAGTAAACTTGGACTTCGAAATCCTAGCAGTACTGAGGGGTTCTCGACAAATCCAGTTGCCTTGCCGAGATTCTCTTCTATGTGGACGACTTGCTCATCGACGGACGCAGTCTGGCAGGCCCAGCAAGTCTTGGCCACCTTAATAGTATAGCTCCGCACTTAAGATTAAAGATCAACCTTCACAAGGCCTAATCGATAAAGTTAAAACACAGCGGCAAGTGGCGGGTTAGGATGCTTTATGTCTAGCGGGCACGCCTTTGCTTGAACTCAATACCCAGGACTAGTTTTATTGTACCATTTTTGCAAGGATAATCAAATTTTGAACCATTTTAAAAACAAGAACATCACCTAGTTAGTAAAACTCATAGCTTGGCAAATTAACAGACTTCTTGCCTTATGAAATTTGTCAAACTAGTGGCTACAGGGCACGCGTCAAATTCGTGTCCGGTTCATCTTTGTCTTGCAACTACTCTGATATTATTCCAAAGCTGTTGCTATATCTAGACGCCATTGTATCTGTAACATCTTGACTACCTTCGATCCTCCCTCCAACACTTGCACTATTCCCTATCGTTCCCTATAAGGGTCGCTCACCAGATATATCTCAAATGTACAGAAAAGAGTTACAACAGCGTGGCTACACTTTAAAGAGGTAACCCGTATTATAGTCTCACTATTTACTGTTTTGTCTAACAGCTCCCCCTAAACTAAGGGCGCATTACTTAAAACTGGCAGCTTGTTGCAACCTACCTTTGAATACACTGGAGACCCTTGTGGTCCTTAAAACCATAAAGGAATCACTTTGACCAGTGCTCTATGGAAAGTCTTATAACCTTTTAAATCCATCCTACCTCTATGGTAAATGCCAGAAGCTGTAGACTCGAGAGGAAACACCGTTTCTTGCGAGACAAATCAATAGGACGATCAGACAATAGGGGTGCCAAGAGTCTACATGCATCAAGCCTTACAAAGGTTTCTAATTTGTGTAACGGTCGTTAAGGTTGCTCTACCCACTAAAAACAATTCCACCTTATCTTTCAGGCCCGGCAAACTCTTTAACCTCATATTCCTGCTATTTGTTTAAGCTTGTCCAACAAGCGTATATAGGTAAAGGTGTTCAGTTAACCCATCCTACAATTGCAAGAACTCCCTACGATGTAATAAGCAGGTGTTGCAGTCCTGCTAGGTTTGTTTCTCTGTAATCTTCCCTATATATTGGCACTGCACGAAGTTACAACATGTATTTTATTATAGCCAGGCGATGCATGCTTTGAACGTGCAATTATTAAATTGTCTAAATGTACATTAGGATTTTTACCATGTAGACGATTGTACGTAGATGGCAAAGGGTTTCAGGGGCAGTTAGTGAACTCTTGTCCTCCATACACGAACCCGTATCATGGCAATAGTGCTCTTAACTTACGTATATACACATGACTAAAAATAAATTACCAAAAATGGCTCGAATCGCCAGTAGAAAGTGGTCGCAGAAGCGACTTGCGTTGGTGTTGTGCAACAACACAGATCACTGCAAAGAACATCCGATGGGTATTTGCGAGTGGGTATAAATATCTTGATGGGTATTTGCGGAAGTTCAAGCTTCATGGAGGATTGCGGGTCGGTTGCTAATCCTTGGGTTCATCCTCGGTAAGCACCTCCTCGTCGGAACGTTTTTCCTGAAATAGATGAGACACTTAATTAAACTTAGCAACAGAGGGTGCCTTGAGATGAGACACTTAATTAAACCTTGCAACAGAGGGTGCCTTGAGATGAGACACTTAATTAAACCTAGCAACAGAGGGTGCCGACTGCAATCACTAAAGGACACAGCGGCACTCGGTCGACATCTGCATTCTGTTCGAATCTGCCAAACAAGTTAGCTCCGGTTACTGAGTTGCGCGTTATGTTTGATATGAGCGCCCTAGCGTAAGTTATACTGCGGGGCCGGTTCTTACCTTACGGGCCATAACGACGAAATAGATACGATAAGAGCCGTGATGACAAAAAACGTTACGCCGAGACCTATAAGCACATCCTTGATGACAAGCTGCGGTAGCACCGCCATCTTGTAGACGATCTCGTTCAAACGCTTTCGGTCTTCGTCCAGAAAAATCTGACACAAGTGGAAACATTGCAAGCCATTTATTGCGAAACATGCATAGATGAACAGGAAGTGCAACATCGTCTCACAAAAAGTGAGAATGTCTAAGCATTTTGGTTTAATTTAAGTTTAACGTTAAACTAGCAATGGCGGAGTTGATATCGCTCCTTAAAGACACTACGCGGAAGAGGGTTGTCGATATGGTTAGAAAAAAACAACTTTTGTATACTTTTCTTTAAGGGAAAATAAGTCAAAATTGCATTACCAGTTCTTGCCATAGAACAGGATAGATGAAACGAGGCCCTTCACCCGTGGCCGGCTGCGCGGTTACTGGGACATTTAACTGGTAACGGATCTTCAAGTCGGTTGGTGTGCCGAATTTCTAAAAATGTTCAATAAGCAAAGCGATTATCAAAAACAAGGCATCGTATGAACACAGTACCCAGAGGGCGAATATCAGCAACAAAGCAGATACATCAGGTTCAGCAGTATTCGCACATCGGCTAAATCGATTTTGATTTCCATGAATAGCCTATATTGATCTCTATATAATTAGCCCTACTTGATTAATGTGTCTAAATTTATTTTTGTTTATATGAACTACCCTGCTAGGTGAGTATGTCTAACTCATTAGTGCGGGGCTACACCTTGACTAAAAACAAGCTTTTTCAATTGTTGAATGACAAAGCTGTTTCTCTCTGCAGTTAACTTTCCATTTCTTTGCAAAATACTAAGGTTTGATTTCATATATTCAATTCGACTGCTGATTCACGACTGCTAGCTGATTTCATATATTATATATATCAAAAGTTCAAACTTCCTTTGTGGTCGGTCCCCGCTTTGCACTTTTTTAGATGACTAACTAGAAAATGCGGTTGGACACAGCAGCAGGGAAACTCCCTGCAAGCGCGGACCGGTAGTGTGGGACTTCAACCCGCTAAAAATCAACCATGTCCCCGTCTCCCCGTCTGACAGGGAACTGCTTGCGCATAACGTCAAACAGTCAGGGGGGCGAGTCTGTTGCTCCTGGCAGGTGTGTTTCCGGGAGCCCCGGAGAGGCGCGAGCGAATTCGAAGAGCAGCCCTTATCTTCTCCTGCAGAATGTTCGTAAAAACTTGCGACGCTTCGTTCTAGCGTGATGCTGAGTCCGTCATTTTCCTCATGATGTCTTGAAGGTTGAGAGCTGGCTTTATCCTTAAAAACTCCATTAGGCTTGCGCGCTGCTTCGTCCATGATGGACAGCACAGCACGGTGTGCTCCGGGTGTCGTCGAGTCCCTCGCCGCAGTACACGCACGTGGGTCTGGGAACCTTCTCGATCCTGAGCAGCTACTACTGAAAGTCGCCATGACCTGTGAGGATCTGGGTTGTGTAGAGTGCAAGTTTTCCCCTCTTCGTGCTGCCTGCCGTAACGCCTATCCAGTGCGATTAGTCAGCCCGTTATGGGCCTCGGATTCCCGCACTTTTTAGCCAACTTTCACTGAGCGAAGCAAGACGCGACCGCACCTGACGACTGCCAAATGTGTATATCCCTGCTTTGCACCTGCAACCTTCCGAAGTTTCACTAGTATTTGGCTGCCTCAGGACGATCTGTTATGAGGCACTACAGTTGGACGAGACTCCAATGAGTCACCTTGCGTTCGGCCAACTTGATTTAGCATACTGCATACGTGTTCATATAAAGTGTTTAAATAAAAAAATACGATACGCCCCTTTGAGATGTTTTCAGCGGACAAAACCGATAGAAGTCTCAGAGCGACATGTCCGGGGAGCGTAGGGCGTATGCTCAAACTGCTTCCATTTGAACTTAGTCAGTACACTTTGTGTGACCCTAAAAATGAGTGGACGCGGTGGTCGTGAAGCAGCATTACTCCCTACTACGTGAGAAGTCCAGGCCTTTTGCGCGTGATAGAGTCTCGTAGGCTACGAAGTGTCTCACAGTACACGTCACGCATTGTTAATAACTCTTTCGTACTAGAGGAGTTCGACGAGTATCGAACCTCGACTTGTCCACACTGTTCCGAGGCTACTCCCCCCACCACCACTGCCAACATTCGCACTGTGACGCGCCGATCGCTTCTCACAATGTCGATCACCTTGTCGAGGAGTTCAGTCGTGATTGCCGTGTTTGCCTGACTTGGTATCGGGCCGCCACCACTGAACCATTTACGGCCTTCACGAAAACGAGCACTCTATTTCTTATCATTGACCTGTCGCAGACACACAGCCTTCTTCGTATACGCCCTATATCGGCGAAATATCGGCCGGTTAAATATCTTCCGCAATCAGAAATCTAATAACACCTCGCCGCTCCTCAATCATAGATTTCTGCAATGGGAATGCCATGATGTCCTCACACCCACGCGCACAACCCCTCGCCTGACATCGCGTTCGCGTTTCCAGAAGTCTCAGTACGTTATCCCAATGTGGCATAGTCAAATTTTGTCCGGTTCATTTGTCACGACGTTTTATACCTTATAATTCATCAAGGATCACTATATATATATATATATATATATATATATATATATATATATATATATATATATTCTGTGCAACTGCAACATTCTGCGTTATGTTCGTGCATACCTTAGCACTAAAAAGACACCCGAATAGGTGACCATCATACTTACGAAGACACTCAGTGCGAAGTCGTGCTTCTTGGGGTCTGGTTGTAATCCGAGCACAGACTGAATAAGTTGTGGGTCTCCCTTGTAGAAGTGCGGCAGGCTAAGAACAATAGGCAGGCCAGCTTGGCAGGCCGATGCGTCGAAGGTTCCCTTAATGCCGACGGGATACTTCTCAAAGCACCTGTGTGAAACATATGTTTGATATTTGAATAATATTGTTCCATCACTATGCCCTTCGATGAACCAGTTCCATCGAGTCATGAGTGTACGCAAAGCGACAACACAAAAAAAACGCATTCGTAATCGAATCGACTTGTTTGAGAGATGCATAGCTTTTGCTTACTGATCTAGCGTAGAGTTCCCTGTCGAGCTGAACATCTCGTCGCCACTTGAATATATTGCAGACTCGACGCCAGCTATGGTTGTTGTTCCGTTGAAGTATAATGGCCACGGGCGGCAAAATGACGGCGAGAATACCGCCAATGATGCCGGAGGAGTGCTGCCATAAGGTGGGAATAGTTCGCCATCTAGAAGCCAGGGGTTACCACCAAAAACGCTGGCATCTTAGATCTCGACCGTTCGCTACACACGCACACACACATACATGTATAAGAACGTAAAAGAACCTAACCTATGAGGTGACTACAGACTATTCTTTTTACAGAGAAAGGAAAGCTTCACAGGTAAACTGTGAAGATGCGGCTTGCGGCCCTATTTGACAGTAATATCATCCAAACAATCTGCTTTAGAATCTTCATATGATAGTATGTATACAAATCAATTCGCGCAATATATATAATCGTTTGGTGATGAAGCAGTGTTCTGAAATACCGTGTATATATGGAATCGTCGATTTCGCGGCGGGCGTAAGGAGACCGACAGTCACCCCCGTTAGGAAAGGCCTTCAACGCCAATAACTCCAACATCGGAAGAAAACATTGAACAAATTTGTTTGTTGTGTTTTACGCGATACTTAGCAATCGCCGGAAAACTAATAGGGAGATAGCTGAGGAATTGGAGATATCTTACGGATCAGTTGTGACAGTCTTGATTCATATTTTATGCTTCAGCATAACTGGCAGCGAAGTTTGTTCCAAAAATCAAGAATTTCCGCAACTGAAGGCCCGTCGGAAAGTGTCCGAATTGAGACTTCAAGGAGCAGCAGCAGTAAACAGAGTTGCTTCACAGAGTGATTGCGGGGGACAGTCGTGGGCAAATAGGTCGACGACATCGACGCTTAATCGACGCGGTCGAAGAAATTCAGCTAGAGTGGATTCTACCGTGAAATTTTAGGAACATTATTGCACAAGAAAGTTCTACGCAGGACGCCCGAACTCTTTGATCCTTCATCACAATAACGCACCGGCGCACACATTGTTACAGCTTTGGAATTTGATTCGAGATTCAATTTCTATATTTTCGCAACCACTCAGTTTGCCGGACTGGGCTTTTTCTTAATCCCACGGATAAAAAAATTGAAGAGACAACGCTTCAAGACTATGGAGAAGAGAGAAAAAGAAATCCCCAGAAGTAATCCAACTCGATTCCGAAAATGTTGAAAAAAGTTTTTGAATAGTAAGAATAATAGTTCTTCTCGATCCGCCCTCGTATATATATTTATTGTAAGCGGAAGCATACGTGGATCTCAGACATCGCTGCAGTCAAACGCAAATTCCAGCGCGGCTGACTACGCAGAACACCCTGCCAAGCTGCGTCGCAATGCTATTGCTGCTGGACTGCATTTTAGAATGCGTCAGTATGTTTCGTAACGTTTCTGGTATGCCGCGTTGCGTAGTACCCGTAGAAAGCTGCCTGCTGGGAGAACGCTCCCTAAAGTAAAGGCTACGCTGCATGGATATACAGTGCTTTGATTTGAGCTTCTCGAATGTTCTATCGGTCCTCTTAGTTGATTGGTCGATTGGGGACGCAACAGCATCGGTGGCATCGGTCGCCTCGGATAGTTGTAACCCTTGGGGATTGCCCAAAGATAGACAGTGATGGAACAGAGACTGCACCGAGGCCAAGCGAGCTCAAATCCGGCTAAACAAACTTTGCAAGTCTCACCCCACCATGAACTCTCTGCTAGCCTCAGCGAGATCTCTGTACAGAAGGACTCTTAAAAACGCGAAAGCTGCATTTGAAAACCTCCCCGAACAAAAAACTACTGATGGAAGCTGAACGCGCGCCTTATCTCTGGCTACGTCACGGAGCGCCAACTAGGTCCACATGTCCAGTAAAGACAGACGCTCTGCAGTCGCGCTTTAGAAATGTCTTGGCGGCCAAGGATACGATTCCAACGCTGAAGGTGTTGCCTCATCCCGACTGCCGTCGGTCACTGCCGGCAACGTCGGTGACAGCACTTAAAATATTAAGGGCAGGTTTCATGGTGTAGCGAAGAAATCCTGAACACGCATTGACGTAAATGTTTGCTACGCGAATAGGGCGAGTGGCCACGTTCATTATAAATTACATGCTGTGCAATATCATATATATATATATACTTTTGCTATTTTGAGACCAGCAATCTCTGAAGGGTTCCTCAAACCGAGAGCGCAATGCCCTCTCAGCGTTGCACATCCAGCGACAGGCGCTTTCTGAGAAAATCGCCCCCTGTTTTATATCTACTAGCTAGGATTAGTTGCTTTTCGACATTCTGCAGTAAACCAGGAGGAAATGGGCCCGGCCTGCCAAGTGTCCGAAGGCCAAGTGAATAAAACCAGCTTCCGGGTTCCCGATGTTCTGGTTCCTGCTTCCTCACCTTGCCTATTTCGGCAAGAGTTGAAGCATGGTCGGCCCGGGTCGCGCCAGCACTGATCACTGGATGGGCTAATGCGATCTCGATCGAGGTTAAGGTTACACCGTCAGGGGTCTTCCCACGCTCCCTGTCAAGTCCGACCGGCTCCAAGACGCACGATGGGCCACTGAATCGTAAAGCTCTGTTAGAAGTAATGCTCAAAGCTTGGCGTATTGGTCGCTTGTCTGATCTGATGATGCGGGTCAGTTCAAGTGCCCGTCCGGCCGGACTACGTCTCCGCAGAGGCTCGGGTGACCCTATACCTGGTCTGTTCCCAAATGAAGCCCGACCTCATCGATTCGTCACTTAACATAATATTCATCTGGGTACAGAGCGCCGAGCTATGCGCCGTCTCCGCCTTGTTTTGAAGACGAAGGCGTGCATGGCTTCTCTCAGCGTCCGCGCAGCTATCTCCAATAGAACAGTCGCAACGGACAACCCTAGGCTACCCCGCGAAACGGGGATAAGGCTTGTTGGCGTGCGAATGCGGATAATCTGATGTTCAACAAAACTTCCATCGTAGTTAGCAGGCGGTCGTTAAGCCGCTTAGGGAGCTTCGTGGGGAGCAAACACCTGTCTGCACCTTGGAACAGGCGGTTGAGACCTAGGGTCGAAAATGAGGATTTCTTAAGAAAAAGGCCTCGGAAAGAACAGGTGAGTGTGTGACCCAAATAATGCGGAATAGACCGATTCAAACGAAATTTGTGCACATGAAATGTGAGAAGGGTCTGCTGCATGTAAATAAACCACAACACGTTGAATAAGCCATACACCTCTTCTATTGCATGACGTTTAGCCTGAGGTAAAGCAGCACGGCAAACAGTAGCACGTACTTTTCTATCAAATGCGGCTATCAAGGGGTACATTACGCAAGCAAGGCCTCGCTAGAGGTAAACACGATCACAGCCGCCGGATCGTTTAGTTTTATTGACCGTAAGCATAGCACCTAGTAGGGACGCAAACGAATCAAGGAAAGCGGGACTGTCTAAAATGTACATGCTGAAGTCGAAATAACAACCCACACTCTAGCTGCGATAGTACTTACGAACACTGGCCGCTCTTCAGTGTTTCGCCTTGAATCTAAATTTAAATGTTTAAGCGAACTAGGGGAAGTTGGTAGATGTTGGATGCAAAAGGCAGCGGTTACGTGCATAACGCAAAAGCATGTACGAGCTAGGTTGGCAAATTAGCACATTGTGGCTTGAAATGATGAGTTAGGAGATATACCGAGAGAACTCCTGCGGTTATCACATGAAAAAAAATTATATATTTATATATATATATATATATATATATATATATATATATATATATATATATATATATATATATATATATATATATATATACAGTTAGTGAAATTAAGTCAAACATTACTTGTTCCGTAAAGGCGGTTACACGGCTCCTTGTAGTGTACCAGTGTTCTGTGAAAGAGAAAAATGTACACGTAATAATTAAAATTCAAGGTGCATATATATATACTTACATAAACTACTTTCGCATATATTTATAACAGATAACATATCCGTGAAAAAGCAGGATACCGTATTGGTTGAAGGAAAGCCTCATAAGGATATACGTTACCTGCTAGTATAACGAACACTGTACTCCCTATCACATTTACAAAAATTGCGCAGTCTGTGAGTAATGTCTGTGGTATTGTGTTTCAGGCAAGCTGCTGTGGTAAAAGAGAGTGTTCAGAGAAAAGAGAGAGAAAAAAAAAAGAAAAAGTTCTGGCCCTGGTAGGTTGGGAAGGGGCAAGTGCGATTAGAAAAGTACGATGCCTCAATGATAGTTATCAGTTTTAAACATAAAGCAGGCCGTCAAAAATGAAAAAAAGCTGGTTCTATGATAGTGCGAGCGCTGCGGTTAGGTAGACCAAAGGAGTACGGATGGCGTATCTCTGCATGGCTTCAAAGCAGCGACTCAGTGTCATTAGGCCCAGAGGGAACTATGATGCTTAGGCAATGCTTGAGACCTAAGGAATAAAAGGTTGTAGCTATTGCTTGCATCATCCGAATTGCTTGCATTCGGATGGTTCCGACTCATTTATTTTTAATTTGAACGCCAACCTAAAGGAGACAAAGGTACCAAACGACTTCCACCAACATTAAAATATCGCGAGGCAGTCAAACGTAACATACTATGGGAGACACAGAGTCAAAGGCTTTTGCAATGCCAATAAATGCAGTTAGGCACTCGTTTCGATTAGAGCTTTTGATGGCAGACCACTCTAACATGATTGCGTAGATTGTGAGCTCGCCCATATTGAGATGCTGTAGAGAAGTCAACTTCCTCAAGAAAACGTGAGAGTTTGGATTTGCAAACGCACCATTCGAAAAGCTTAGAAAATAGTGATAATATAAAATGGTGCTGCAACTAACAATATAGCAATTATCGCTTTTTTAGTTAGTAAAATAGAAGGATGGTACTCAGCGTATAAGTCGAATGAAAGAGCCAAAAGAACTGGAGATAGAGAACCAGTCTAGCCCTTTATCACGTCGCGTGGGGACGCAGGGCGGACTTTGAAGAACGATATCAATGTGACAGAAGTGACAATACCGAAAAAATGGCAAGAAAGCAGGTGCTTGGTGGTTACAGTGGTTATTCAAGTGTAGAAAAATCATTGGCGACATTCTTAGCGGCATCAGAGGCTCCAATCGTGTCAGTGCTGTCAATCTTGAGAGGCGCTCAATGAAGAAGTCTGTTCTACTCTATAAGGCCACGCATGCGTTGCCATGCTTTGCATGAATTTTGCATGCATAAGTTATGAGCATAGCTCTGACGTGCTGTGCAAAGGCATTTTTACGATGTCTGAGTCGGGAACTGAATGCTAGATATATTTGAGGCCTGTATACCTATCTATAAAACAACTGCCGATAGTCTAAATTGTACTTGGTTAGCGGCAACGTCATACGGGCTGTGTTGAAACGTGCTGATCTCGTTGATACGGTTCCATTGCCCGTCACTTCCTGAGTAGACCGAGTACAGACCATCGTTCGTCGCGTTCTTGCCCAGGAGATAACCGACTTTGCCATCAATTGTGGGCAGATCGGGTTTGAATATATGAGCGAACGCTGCAAGAGGGTCGCGGTACCTGCATCCGAATACCAGACAAAGAAGGTTAACGCTAAACACCGTTACTATCGTTGACCTAATGATCATGCAATTATATTAATGTACTTTCTTGAGCCGATTCTGTGAGAAATATATATATATATATATATATATATATTCATTTATTTTCCGTATATTACAGTATGTCCGTGGGACACATATCACGGAGGATTAGCAAAGCCAATGTGGCTAGCGGGTGTCCGTTTCGGATAGGCCAGGCCGAGACCATTTCACGTTTCACGCATGTTACGCTGTTGTAAGCATTCATCATATAAAAAAAATGTGACTAGGTGTTCATACGTTAAAACGAAAGTTCGTCTGTTTATTTAGTAACGAGACCGGGGACCACGAGACCACGACCAACGAGAAATCGAGCGTTGTATGTTTTCTGTTGCACGTAGCTAGGCTATACATATTTTCGTGCGCAGGTTGTGCACGGAGTTTAGGCTGCGTACCCGTCGAAGAGGAACTCGCGGACGGTGTTCTTGCGCAGAACTGGACGGAAGCTGAGGAATCTTCGAAGCCGACGCTGAACGAATGGACTTAATGTGTCAATGAGCTTTACAAGCGTCATGTAAACGATGTCGACGTTGTAGACTTCGTCATCCAGGCTGCCGTTGGACAGCTGCGGTACAAAGTAGTAGGTCCGGTTTTCTCGATACAAAAGCTGATTGCAGTCCCAGGTCATGTTCTTGATCCACACCGAGCTGGACGTGCGTTCGTTTATCATATCGGGCGGGCGGAAGAAGAAGAAGATTGCACAGTTATTATTATTATTATTAGTATTATTATTATTATTATTATTATTATTATTATTATTATTATTATTATTATTATTATTATTATTATTATTATTATTATTATTATTATTATTATTATTATTATTATTATAGCTTAGTTGCACTAAGCTGGCTGGGCTTACGCAGGGCCGCCACGATGCCATAAATGACATCCTCGGGCGCGCTTTCAGACAAGCCGGCTACCGCGTCACACTGGAGCCTGGTGGACTACAGAGCGACGACAAGCGTCGACCGGACGGCCTTACCAGCCGAGACTGGGACCGCAATCGGCCGCTGGCATGGGACATCACCGTCTCCGACACGTACGCCCTCGGCTATCGTGCACTAGCCAACGCGGGCGTCGGCAACATTATCCACCAACGGGAGATGCACAAACGGCGCCTATACGCGCATCTCCTTGAGGACCACGTTGTAATGGCGTTCGGCCTCGAGTCATCTGGCGTTTGGGGCAAGGATGCACTCAAACTGACAAAGGAGCTTGGGAAGAAGCTCTTCGAGGTCACAGCGGAGCCAAGATCGACCGCTTTCCTCCGACAGAGTGTGTCATTAGAATTACAGAGAGGCAACGCCAAGATGATGTTGAGTGGTCACCGACACTCAAGCAATAAGAATAATATAAGCAATATTGTAGATATTATATAAGTAATATATTGATAATTGTGATACATGTACATATTGATAAAATAAACCCTTGTTCCAAAAAAATTATTATTATTATTATTATTATTATATAACTGCTAACCAGCAGCGTTAACTTTATGTGATGTTGCTTGTCTTACAGTTATGTTACTTGTCACATAATTACAGTCACGAGGGCTGCTGCTCTCAGTTCAGCCTGAGACAGAGAGAGAGAGAGAGAGGATGAGGTTCAATGCTTGTTGTTGTTGTCGTTGTTGTTGTTGTTGTTGTGGTGGTTGCGAAGACTCTGTTCGGTGAACTTACGTGAACGTATACGGGCCCAGCTGCTTGACATGCGGCTTCTCGCCACCGAAAAGAAAGCCGTGGTAGTTAGTAATGTTGAAGACGTACACTTTGCTCGTAATGTTGACCGGCAGCTGTCGAAACGACTCGGTGGAAATTCCGCCACTCACCAGGGCCAGACGACCGCGAGCTATCTTGTTGAACGCTGACGGCACCATTGGCAGCATGACCAAACAGGCGCATGCCAAAATGAAGGTGCCCGAGACGGCAGCTTTATTTTCGTGTCATCAGAACAGCCGCATAACCGCCGCGTTGTAAGGGCACACCGAGAGCAGGGAGAAACGAAAACGATACAGTGTATTCAAACGTGTCAAATCAGTATGATAGCAGCAACGATACAACGATACTACCGCATCGCTACCTAGTTAACAAAAAAATACAGAACCACGTTAACGAAGCCGATAAGTTAATTGAAGTTTATCAGTTTACTTAAACAATGCTGATGCTATCGGACACAATCATATCACGTGCGGGCAGGCGGCGTTTTACTGATCGCCACACACTCGAAGCATAACAACCTCGAGGTTCTTGTTACCATTCGCGTGTCGTGAGTAGTTGGCTATATAAATATCCGGTAGACCTCTGAAGTGAAACATCCAACGAAATGAGTTGTAGTTATCGGTAACCTTCGAATAGTAATTGATGAGCGAGCGATTGTCGTCAGCGTCTAAAAAAAATCGCGCGTGTCAATCAATACACGTAAGTGATTCCCGTATGAGGAGTAACCTTGCGATACACACTTGCGATACTAACGTGGTGGCTTTAAAACAAATGCATCGGAGAGGACGTCACCGTCTTTCAAATTTAGCAACGTTTTGGCAGGATTAATCATTTACTAGTTACCTTCTTGTTCACCCATTTAAGTCGGTCATTTATTCACAAACTTTAAACACTAGCTGTTCTTGTTGAAGTGACACCACTTTTGCGTTTAACGTTCTATAGAGCGATATTTAAAACTTTCTTCACCTACATTCATAAACATACTTTTTTGCGTGCAAACATGTTTTTTTTTCCAATAATAAAAGTGACAAAGCGAAAGCGATATGATAAAGATTGTCGTATCACATGTGATCGGACATGAACTATCGCTAAACACGTTTACGCGCTCGTAAATAAAAATGCTTTATTCATAGTCGAGGCAGGACGCTGTGGTGAAAATGTTCCGTAGCAGCTCTTGTATTATGAGCTATCGGTTTGAACCCGACATGACGCATTATGCGCAGATGGCTTGAACTTTTTTCTTGGTTGGCCCAGTAACTCCAACGAAAAACACGTATACAAATAAATGTCCAGTTACAGACGTTATTTGCAGGCTGTTTGAATTAAAATTGCCTTTCTCTACTCTTTTCCGTCGAGGAAAAATATGTATATATATATATATATATATATATATATATATATATATATATATATATATATATATATATATACTTGACCTAATTAAAGAGCTAAACGCCGCTTTGCACTGGATTTACATATCGCACTCAATTCTTATACGTTTACGTATAAGTGTAAGGAGCTGCTTAAAAAAATCCAGAAGTGATGTCCATACATGAAAAATATGTACTCTCTCTAAACAATCATTTTTTTAAAAATAAGTATATGCTCTAAATGTCTTCTGTTTAAATCACTTAGTGGTCAGTTATGGCGTTAAATGTCTCAAATCACCCTACTCGGTGCAGTCATGATATGATATGAGTCTATACCTCCGCACTTCCGCGACTCCACAGCAACGGGGCGAGTAGTTGTGACAGGCAGGGGAACAAGGCAGTAAAACTCGAAGGGACGGACCTACAATGACTGAACCTTAGGGTAAGGGCAAATTAAGAAATTCGAAAGTCGTTTGCAAAGAATTCAAGACAACGAGCAATCGGTGAGCTAGCGCGTTGCTGTGATGAGGAAGCTGCGACTGTTTTCGCAAACGTCTGTTCTCCTACGCCGGAAAGACTTAACTCTTTGCCAAATCTTGTGGCTGGGCTCGTTGACGACCACCTCCACAGAACCTTCTAGTGCAATGGCGGTCTGATCATGCTGCGTGATCGTGTATTATTTGCACGGTCTACTGCGTCTTGCCCTGAGCGAATTAAAGCTAGAGTTCTATAGGCATTGTTGCTTATAATTCGCTTGTAGATAGATAGGGCAGCAACTTGGGAGTATTAGAAGGTAGGCTTCAATCAAAGCCATTCACATCGCACATGTGGCTTAGTGGCAAAGCCATCGCCTTGCATTCAGGAGATCGTGGGTTCAAGACTCGGACAGGCCGATCTTACATTGGTTTTCATGGCTTTTAATTTAGGCTAGGCGAATGCCGGAATGAATTAAAATCGACCATGATCGGACAACAACAAAAAAAAAACGGGGAGCATAGATGTCTCAATAAAAAGAGATGGTGCATTACCATCCAACCCCTCATATCGTTATCGAGGTCATGTTTGTTTTGACACAAGCCTTTGTGGTCACACGAGTAGGAAAAGTGCGTTAGCTGCTTTGTCTGTATATAGGGTATATTTTTTTAAATTTTTTTATAGCCAACAAGAGTTGTGTAGGAATCGCCGGTGAATAAAAGAGAATAACGAAAGATTCATCCACGTGCTAAGTGCCATATGGCATGAAAATGTCATTGTTGTTGTTGTTAGCTTGTCCGAATTTATTTAACCACGTAAAATAAATAGGAACAGTTTAGCTACCGCAGAGTCAGACAACCATCTCTCTAATGTATGGTCAATCGCTAAGCCAAAGTTCAGTCCAAATTCTTTCGCGGTATTGCATTGAGATATAAGGTAGAGCGTAGCAGTCTCGAGCAGACTTGTACTTAATATGTACGTACGAATCTCTCAGTCTAATAGACTTTTCATCTTTTTTGTAATATTCGCAACAACAATTTGTGCAGCACTCAAACCATATTGTTGTTGTCGGAAACAATTGCACCCTATGTATCTCGAATTCTACTATATGTTGTCTTCTAAGACTCTTACATCGTGCATTGTATATGTTAAATACAGGAATTTACTTTTCTTCTCACTGATGTTTTTTTGTGAATAGATATGTATACATGGTTATTAATGCACGGTTAATTATCTGCCTTTTGAAAGCAATGACGGAGCAATTGAATTAAATAAACGAAAACGTTAGGTGCCAACCATCCAGAACGATACCGACCGTAACTGCCTGTCACGATCGTTTTAGAGATTTTTATCAAATTAAATTATCCATCATCATTATCATCATCGGCAAAATAGCAAAGCGTCGTTGCCGGTTGGGGCTGTGGCGGAAGCAGGCAGCAACAACAACAACAACAGCAGCAGCAGTAGCAGCATCAAGAACAACAACAATGACAACAACAATTGACTATATGTTTAATGATGTCATCACGCGGATTCGCCGCGACGTATCGCTTGCTCAACAACGGCTACCATGAACGCACACTAAGAATAACATAGCGTTATGGCGCTGTTGGCCAGTGCCTAGCTCGGTCAGCTCTTGTGGATCGCCTACGCCACAGACGACTCACCCCCAGACCAGAACGAGCGACAAAGAGTCTCGCAGACCTTAGAAGTGTAAAGGTCCGCATAGAAAATAATGCTTCGAGTGGTAACCACAACACAGGCTAAGATGCCTTTAGTGGCTGCGTCTCGGTGAAACGTTATCCGCACAATGAACTGTTGCATTTCATGAGTGTGTATATATATATATATATATATATATATATATAACCGTATACGGGCATTAGTCTTACGCAACAATTAAATATATATATATATATATATATATATATATATAAACTATACACCTCAAGATAATCGTCTGTTAGAAATTACGGTTTAGATTTTGTGTTTTAAATAATAACCGTAATTTCTAACAGACGATTATCTTGGGGTGTATAGTTGAGCTAATAACAAAAGATCATTCGAAACCGCCTCATTTGTTTGCAAAACGTTGTTCTATTCTTGCGAGTGTTATAAGCAGGGGAATGCACGAATGCATGTTAAAGACATCTGACATAATTCTGTTCGTACATAGCACAAGAGCCACTAAATTCATAAAAGAAAGAAGCAATCTGCACTGCGTCTTAGCCGCACGTTATTTATTTCCATGACTGGCTGGTGTATGGCGCGTTTGATCATTGCCGATGAAAAACAGCTCTAAAATGTAGAACACACACAATATATATATATATATATATATATATTAGGGTCTCTCCGAATTCGTCCAATAAACTTTGGGGTCTAGTACACTCGGCGAAAAAATACGTTTTAATACGTTTTTCAATGGAATAAGGAGGCTTCTTTCTGAACGAGAGCAAAATTACTAAAAGTGGTTGTATCAAGCATTTTATTCTGACACAACTTCATTAAATCTGCGATTGCAAGAACCCCAATAATCCTATCAATAAACGATTCATACCTGCGTATTTAGGGAAAATGCATCTATTAAATTGCATTCTACGTTAGCTCAAGGCAGATCACATGGTGTATTGAAGATAGTTCTCAAGAAATGAAATTCTCGGCATTTCTTATATTTTGGCTTTCACGCTATATAACCCATTCTTTAGAAGAAGTTTTCGCCCCTCTTTCTATTGGAAAAAAAAATAATTCGTCGAGTTCTACTAGATTCCAAAGCTTGTTTATATATATACGACGAAAGATCGAGATAAATGCTGGAGAGTAACAACAAAAGACACATTAATAATATGTTACATACATATGCATAATGTTAATAAATTGTTTATGTGGAACATATGTCAAAGGCAATTATAGACAAAATCTATACTACAAAATTTGCAAAAAAAAAAAAAAAAAATATATATATATATATACATATATATATATATATATATATATATATATATACATATATATATATATATATATATATATATATATATATATATATATATATATATATATATAACAAAGAATGCCACAAGTGAGAATGTATATAGGCTTTACCAACAACAATTTAAAGTAGGCAGATATGTTTGTTTTTAGCGTTCCTGGAGTGAGAAAGTCGATGGATTAAACGGCGTACACAATTCAGGTGGTTCAAGGGAAAGCCTCTTCGCACTGAGACACCGAACTGGCGAATGATCAACAAGCAAATAATAATAATAATAATTCATTGTGATAACAGACAACATGGACAAATAAATTTGCCGGCGGGCTATGTCGGTCCAATATAATAATAATAATAATAATAATAATAATAATAATAATAATAATAATATCATCATCATAATAATATCATCAAGGGATATCATGGATGACCTTACATCACCAAGAGAACGTGCCGTTTTTTTAGCGGCTCAACATCCTTTCAGCGGGGGCTGGCTCCAAGCACTGCCCTCCCGCCAGCTTGGCACCATGCTGGACCCCAACTCCTTCCGCATGGTGTCAGCCCTTAGGATAGGCGCGCCCGTCTGCGAGCCTTTCTCATGTCTTTCATGCAGCCAACCTGTTGACTCTGATGGTCTACATCCTCTAAGCTGTCTAAAAAGCCCTGGCAGACTTACAAGACACGCGGAACTCAACGCCATAGTAAGAAGAGCCCTTAGAAGGGCAGGGATACCATCCACACCCGAGCCGAAAGGTCTTTATGGAAGTAGTGAGCTACGACCGGACGGGGTCACCATTCCGCTATGGTCACATGGTAAAAGCCTTGCATGGGATGTAACCGTTTCATGCACAGCGGCCTTGTCGTATCTACGTCACAGCGCAGTTGAATCTGGATGGGTTGCAGAACGCGCGGACTCTGAAAAACGAGGAAAGTATCTCGAGCTGTCAAGGAGGTACCACTTTGTACCCATTGCATTGGAGACACTTGGGCCCATTAGCACAGGTACGGCGAAAATCCTGAAGGATATTGGAAAGCGTATAGAAGATATTACGGGTGATCGACGCGAGGCCATGTTTTTGAGACAGATGATGTCTTTGGCCGTGTGTAGGGGGAACGTGGCTTCTATCATAGGCGCCATGAATTGAGGAAATCAGCAGAGCATCATGAGCCTGGCTTAAACGTTCATACCTCACAATTGTAAAACCGAAAAATAATAATAAATAATAATAATAATAATAATAATAATAATAATAATAATAATAAATAATAATAATAATAATAATAATAATAATAATAATAATAATAATAATAATAATAATAATAATAATAATAATAATAATAATAATAATAATATTTAACACCATCATATCTACAGCCACTATCATTATGATCTTCAAGTAGGAGTTACTTTTGTCGATTGTTCGGAAGCACTCACCAATCGTCTTGAGATTAGGCGACATTTTCTTTCTTCTTGCTAGGACGTGTGTTTTTAGGCGGCCTTTCCCTTTCGTCTTTCTTTTTTGCTTACTGCACTCACACGCACACACACACAAAAAGTGTTTCGGCCTTTGCGCGGCGTGTGGTTTTGGCCACTGTTGTCACCGTCGATTACGTAGCCGTCGTAACGATAGAATCCCGTAGGAGGTTTATCCCGTCGCAGCACCACCACCACCCATAGTAATCAATCCATGGTCGTCGAAAGGCAATGCAGGCTCGTAGAAGGAACCCGAAACCCGACTGGTGTCTATGTTGCCAGAGTATTGTAGATCACAAAACCGAACGAGCAAACGATCAATAGTTGATTTTACAGTGGCGTAATTCGGCCAGTGTGTTTTACGTTTTTCGACATGGCGTGCGCGCGCGCGATCTCGTTCTATTTCGGTTGGTTGGTGTGTTTGACTGCATACATGTATATGTAGATTATATATGCATGTACGTACGAATGATGTATGATTACTTATAGGTCGGAATCGTTCGCTACAAAACGTTGTCACAGTTGTCACGATTTCACCGATTTCTGATGGAGGGGGGGGTTGCCATTGTCTTCGCCATTGTCGTCGTCGTCGATTGCATACGGTGGGGTGTTCCGTGAAGGTGTGACTCTGCGGCGTACTGAGTAGTACAGGGAACGCAGAACGCAGTAGGGAACAGCAGGGAAACGACGGAGAACCAACCTAACACGACTGGATAACACCTGGGTTCGGGTGGACTCAAACGTCCAACCACACCGCCACCACTGCCACCACCGTCGCGAGACAGAAAGATATGGATAGGTTAGGTAGGCTGGTTAGACTACAATGGGTGTTTGTGTTTGCGAGAGGATGCGTGTTTTGAAACAGCCACATCATCTAATCGCTATTCCAGCTACTGACGATGGCGTATCGTAAAGCGAGCCAGTCATCAGTATCCCTGCCGGCCAGCCTGCCATTCCCACTGCAAGTGCCAATAACGCAACAGCGTATATCGAGCAGCCCCGTAGCTAGTGTTTCAACACAAAGTACGCGAGGCGTTTGTGGAGACCACAACAGAACAGCGAGCAGATTACGATTAAGCATTTAAGGCGTCGATTTGCGGTCGTTGTACGCAAAGATTATAACCGTGTATCGTATCGTACAGCGTACCTGACAGGTGGACAGGCAAATAGAGGGACGTAATACAAGCAAATTGTTGTTTTCACTGACCATGCATACCGCATACTAGTGCAGCAAACGGATGCACGCCACTAGCCATAGCGTAGTACCCAGCTGTCAGGCTGTTCGTCCTGATTGATAGATAGGTCAATCGGTCAACATCGGTAACATTGTCGTTGGTTGTTTGGCTGTTTTTGGGTACTATATAGACTAGAAAGGAAGCGCTTTTGTGTTCTGCGTGAAATAGAGACGTGGCTTATTGGTGTGGATTAGTGGGTTTGTGTCCGTTTGTGCAGGCGGGGGGGTATTTAGCTTCGATTCGGCTGAATTCGAGTGGCTACTGTTACTACTGCTGAGTGTGCCTGTCCAACTGCTGTTATTAAAGCGTTTTTGTAGCGCGTAGCGTCTGCGTCTGCATAGCGTAACGCGGCAACAAATCGGTACAATACGGATACCGTATTTGTTTGGAATGGAGTGGGTTCGCTGTACAATGATCTAGGTACGTTAGGGCAAAGGTCGCCATACTGTGCTGTGTTATCGTGCCGCTGCCGTATGGCTGTGATAGTAGTGGTATAGGTGCACGCTGTGTGGGTCTCAGTGTGATTATTATTATAATATGGTAAAGTCCCAGCGTACATTCTGCACACATGCAGAATGTTATTCTGTGTGTGTGGATGGATGGGAAGGATTAAAGGGCGGTGTTCTCGCGAGCGCCGTTAGCTGACCGGTAATTACCGGTATCCGGATGTATGTGACAGGACCAGTCGTTTGGTTCCTGGATGGCTGGTAATGAATTTACTTCTAGGATTTGCTTTGAAGAGCGGGAAACTTTGTCTCTCTCACACACGCTCACAGGCTCAAGATTTTGATGTTATAAGGCAGTGAAGGCGTTGGCCACTCAAGCAACGTGCCAATATATATATATAAATATATATACAGGTAGTTCAATAAGTTCTTAGAATGAAAACCGATAATTTTCCAAATCATGTTTTTAAATTTTTCCTATTCGATATACTCCCCGAGAAGCTCAATACACTTTTCCCACCGAGATTTCAGAGCTTTCATACCTCTTGAGTAGAATTCCGCGTCGTTAGACTGAAAATAGGCATTGACAGCAGCCTTAACCTCTTCATTGCTGGAAAAACGCTTTCCACCGAGACTATTCTTCAAATGTCCGAAGAGGAAATAATCAGAGGGGGCCAGGTCTGGAGAATAGAAGGGTTGTTCAATAAGTTCGAACCTCAGTTGGGCCAGTTTTACCGATGCTTGACGGGACTTGTGTGCAGGAGCATTGCCCTGGTGAAACGGGACAACCTTCTTCTGCAAAGCGGACCGTTTCACGATGAGTTCTTGCTAACGGCAGTCCAACAGTCTTGCATAATATTCTCCTGTGATCGTTTTACAGCTCTTAAGGTAGTCGACCAGCATTATTCTACGTTGGTCTTAAAAAACTGTAGCCATCACCTTTCCGGTCAATGCCGTTGTCCGCACCCTCTTCGGAGGTCCTTCATCAGGTACACACCATTGGCAAGATGCTTCTTGGGTCTCGGGAGTGTAGTGATGAACCCGGCTTTCATCGACGGTCATGAATCTGCACCAAAAATCCGACAGATTGTTCGACATCTTGGCCAAATTTTGCTGTAAAGCCAAAACAGGCGCGTCTTTTTGGCCTTGGTTGAGCAAATGCGGCAGCCATTTTGCTCTAAGCTCTTTCATCTTCAAGTTTTCGTGTAGGATAAAATGCACACTGCCTAAACTAATCCCTAATGCCTCCTCTATTTCCTTAATGTTCATTCGCTTATCTGTGCCAAGAATTTTTCGCACTTTCCCTACGTTTTCCTCATCAGTTGCCGTTTTTTGGCCTCCTGGACGTAGTTCATCCTCGGTGCTCCTGCGACCTCTTTTTAACACATTAATCCAGTTGGAAACAGTGGCAAAACATGGTGCAGAGTCACTGTACGTCTCGTCTAACTCAATTTTTACTTGGGTCGCATTCCAACCTTTGAAATAAATATGCTTGATAACCACTCGAAACTCTTTTTTCTCCATTTTTAAAATCACGCCGATACGTTGCACGGGAAAAGCTATCAAACGAAATCGCAACGGCCAATCACCATAATATATTGAGTGCTAGCAGTCGAAAAGTTGCAGTTCCTATTAGCGGTGAAAGCGTGCCAAAATTCGAATTCTAAAAAGCTCATTCTAAGAACTTATTGAACTACCTGTATATATATATATATATATTTATTCTGCCGAGGGTAAGCAAGCAAGCTTGGATGTTTCTCGAACTACGACTATTCGTATTGTCATGGCAGTACCGCGACGGTTGATGGCGCGCGTCCCGCTGTATCGCAGTAGCACTGTCGCCCGTGTCTAACGTCGAAGATCTGTTGTCCGGCTTGCCAGGAGGTACGGAGGGTTCTTTTTGGAGGGCCGGGCTCTTCGGTGCTGGCAGACATGAGTAGTTCCCGGAGACCGCAGACGAGCTGACCGGACTAAAACCTGACAATGGATTTCTGCTGTCATGACAATGGGTATGCGTTGTCTCTAGCTACCTTGAAGGTCGAGAGAATCTAGGGCACCGTGTGTGCGGGCTGCATGGTTGCGCCAGAAAAGCAATTCGATGAACGTTTTGCCATGCTTTTGGTGTTTTTGCTTACGTTTCTACAGCGAGACGTGGTGCTTGCTGTTCGGACGCCTTCAAGTAAGGATGGCTTGTTTTCTTATGGTCAAGTTCTCTTCGGAGTCGAATATGCATAAAGTGTTGAACCGCTGTAGGAAGGCGGCTTTAGTTAGGATTCTGATAATGCAAGAGTGAGATCAGGTACCTAAGTGCGGAACTCTGAGATTGGAGTCAGAGCATATTGAGCATTTTTCCAACGGTTGGAAGATGACGACTGGTACTCTGAATAAGGTTGTTGCTGTACATACACGTTTGCTGCATCAGCCCCTGAAGATTGTTGCAATGCTTGTTGTTGTTGATGCTGTTGTTGCTACAGTTGATGTTGTCGCTGTTTTTATTCCAGCTACGGCAATTGCAGCTGCTAATGATGTTGTTGTTGTTGTTGTCGGCGGTGGTGGTGCTGACTGTGCTAATGAACGACCGGCTCTGTGAGCGATTATACTAAACTATCTAGAGTAGAGGCTTATGCGGCAAACCACTATCCTAAAGCGCAATGACCGTGTTAGCTCGATAAGCTCTAAATCCGTTGTGCAGTAGCCGTCGGGGCATCATTGTACTATTTGGCTAGTGTGTAAGAGCTCTGTCGGTAGCAGTGACATTAGCATACGCCCATGCGTGCTCTGTGGAGCTCGAACGAAAATCAGACGTTCAGTCGGCGGTGCGCGGCGATGTTTGGTTAGGGAGGTGATGGCGAAAGCATATCAAATATGTTTATTCATCATAAGCTGGTAGCATTTCGTTATACACATTAAAATTCTATAATTCAATCCTCATTAGCTGCAAGTCCTACGTAGCAAGGAGTGATGATACACTCACGGGCGAGCCAAAATGATCTCTTCACTGAATTCGCATCCCCGCAATACCAAGTCATCTACGAATGCTGGTTCGTCAAGCACATCGTGGGCCAATGTGGCAGAAGTATTACGGGGTAACCCCAGGGGCTTTCTTCAGTTGGCGGCCTTCGCCCGGTCAAACTACTTAAAATGTTCACCTATTTAAATGTCGTTCTCTGGCGAAACATTGGCTATTTTTTATAATGCCAGTCCGTTGGCTAAAATCTCTGCTAAAAATCGCTAATAGTGTGTTATACTCTCCTAAGTGCTTGAGAATTCTACACTTATATTGCCAGCTTTTGTTTTAAATGCCAGATATGAATGAGGTGCCAGGTTACGGTGAATAAATTATTCACTGCACTTAATGTATTTAATTATAAATCATTTTAAAGGGCTTGACAGGTAAATATGACGCGGTGATTGGACGCCACTTGGAAGAAACAAGAAAGGAGGAGTCGGGTAGAAACCATCGGCAAACATGTTGTTAGCAACGTTTGTCATAAGATTAACGAAAATATACTTGCAACTTTTAATCACGCCAGCTGTTAATCGATTATTCTCTAGCGCTTTCCTTGCAATGCTGGACATTAACAAGTCAATTTACTTACCTGTCATCGCATAAAAGGAATTAAGTTTTCTAATATTGCCATTAATGTAAACATTATATTTGCAAAAACGTAGATTATCAAGGTTAAGTGTGATCTTAAAAATATTTTCACTAACATCTTGGTAATTCATGCTTGCTTAAAGCAACTTTTTAACATCTTACATAATGTAAGATGAAGAAGACTGGTGCCTTTATTTGATACTCTTCTAGTGCAGAGAAAACAGATTCACATGTAGCATTGACCATGGCAGGTGTTAGTATTGTATCTCACACAACTGTCTTAATCATTTGTAATAGTTTACTTTTATTATTTGTAGCTGGGTTGGAAACGTTCTTGTGAAACTTAAGGAAGTTTATGTTTCTAGTAAACCTAGGAAACATAAACTTCCTTACGTAGCCTTAAGCTGTTTGAAATCAGATATGCTTTTTCTTACGACGACCCCAGCGTCTTTGATTTTCTTAGCGCGCTACCTCATATTAGATACACTAAATGTATATTTCTATTCCAGCTTAAACTTAAAGCAGGCGTCGGGTAAAGGGTCTTGAGTTGGAGTGCCAGACGGGCTTTCAGAATTACAGATGGGTTCTCGGTTGCAACAGTAACGGGCTTGACATTATATTTGTTACGATTTGTCGGGGTTAGTGCAGGTGCCGCGAGTGTTAATAGCAGAAATTATTAGGGCAAAATGCCACGACGTTAGCTCTTTAGTTGCAGATGGATACATTTCATAGTCGTACGTTGGTTGTAATTGATGCTGGCCTGAGCGCCTAACGCTCGGTTTCGCGACGTTGCTATGCGTAGAATCAAATCCTTCTTCCTTTTGGTGGATTTTTTTCTGGAACAGGAACTAAATTTTTCTTGAATTGCCACAGTTCATGGTATAAATATGAATTATAATCCTCATCCCTGATCGTTCAATCAAGGGTTAAGCGTTGACCTGCCGTTACACTTTTCTGCTCGACAAAGTCCAATTAAGTAGAGTGTGAGCACGCTAAAGTGGTTTAAAAAGGTAACGACGAAGTGGTGACATCATGTTGCAATGAGTGTTCTATGTTCGCTTTCGTTTTTTTGTAATTAGTCATTAGACGTTTGTATTTAGTTGGTAAACTTAATTAAAACTCGTAAAACAGCGTAATAATGCCACAGATTTCTAACTGCGGTAATCGTCCACAGTTAGTTGCCTGTTTCATCAACTTATAGCCGGCAATATATATTTTGGACGTCGTAACGGCACGGCTGCTCATGCCAACATAGTGGATGGACAACGTGGTTTTTAACTTTGTTCCAAGCTGATTGCATTGCTGTTTAACATTTAAATACCTTTTTCGTTGAGCCTTTTAACAATAGTAGGATAGAACTAAATTGCATTGCATCTCGGCAGTGTCTATTGGGGGGATGGGGCGAGGAGACCAATCCGTTGGCTAAAATCTCTGCTTTGCTAATAGTGTGTTATACTCTTTTAAGTTCTTGAGAATTCTACACTTGTATTGCCAGCTTTTGTTTTAAATGCCGGATATGAATGAGGTGCCAGATTACGGTGACAGGTTTACTAACAACTTAATGAATTTAATTACATCTAATTTAAAGGGCTTGACAGGTTAATATGACGCGGTGATTGGATGCCAGTTAGAAGAAACAAGAAAAAGGGAGTCGGGTAGAAACCATCGGCAAACATTTTGTTACCGACGTTTGTCATAAGTTTCTTCTAGCTAAGTTTGCCCCCCCCCCCCCGATATTAGATGGTGGTTTGACAATAATGTTTGTTTTATAACTGCTTTTGAGGCTCGCCGTGAACGCAACTTTGTGTAACCGCGGCATCTCTACCCTAGCGAACAAGTTGCTGAGTGTAAGGAGATACGGCCCTGCATCTTAACAGAATTTAGACCTGATATAGAAAAAAACTAAACTCTCCTTCGTTTTTGCGGTATACGATCTGATGCCTCATCTATCTAAACATATATTAAATAATGCTTTAGCTATATTTACATAAGTCAAATAATGATGATACATGTAGAGATTGCGTCATGGGGCGACGAACGAATATTCACGAAACTGGACGTGACAATCAGCAACGGGGGGCCGCTAGTGAATTCGTCCTTGCTGGCTCGTACTAAAACTCTCATGCGTCAAATATTCTCGTAAATTGGCCAACTGTCCAAATGTTTCACGTTCTGACCACATCTATGCCCTAAACACTTGGTAGTCTCTTCGCAATCGACAGCCGCCTACAATGAGGCAATCCCTAGATAGTGGCTGGCTCCGGTTAACGTCAATAGCACGTCAATATGGGTATCAGCTATTGAGTATGGTTAGGTAACCATACTCACACATGTCACCTCTGACAGTAACCACAGGGCGTCGTTGATTGCGAGTGGTTATAGTAACAGACAGGATAATCTGGACATTCGGATACGTAGAAACAGGACAGGAGGCGTGCTTCACTGTCCACAAACTGGTATTTGTCATACATAAAGCGTGTCATATATTGTAGAAGCGTTTTGACTCTGGTTGCTAATACAGTTGCCATTTTGTTTTTGCCAATTGATGCAGCTTAGTATGCTGGTATATATGGACACTGCCGGCTAGGACTGAAACAAGGATACTGTGGTTGTAGTCTACTTATTTAAGGAGGTTGTTTTTCATCCTCGACCATCCTTCGTGCGTCCCTTACGGGCTTAAAATCGCCGTGCTTCGGTAAACCTTCAATGCACCGACGGCCGGACCTCCTGAGATGTCTAGGGTTTACCCAGCAGTCGTTGGGGAAGCAGCATAGCCGCCGACTCTCAGCGGTATATGGAATAGCATGTGTTCTCAGTAAGCATCTCTTAAACAAAATGCGATCAGCAACGGAAAACGGGCGACATCCCAGTAGGCCACGACCATATTTAGCGCACCAGCCACCCTCCCCCCAGTCGTATCGCCATAATATACTAACTAATATACGTGCGTTGGGTACTTTGGGTACAGGACATTTTGATTACAACCCAGTGTGTGTGCTACGTGTGCATTACCCCGCGTCGTTGCTAACACACTATGAGGTATCGATTGCTATTAAGTGCTATCTTCATGATTAAACGTAATATCACTATTTGTTAGTAATATTACTATTTGCTGCCGCTGTCAGAACCAACACGACACACCCCTAAGGGGGTTTGCACTTTATTTACAGTTTCTCTGTACGTTTAGGCTATGGCGCGTAATATGATTGTTTTTAGTATTATTATTATTGTTATTGTCAGCTTGCGAGTAGAGAGTACGTCTTCACTCGTTCACGTCAGTAGCCACAACGACAGGGACATCCTCTATAAACATCGTCCAACGGCGTTTGTGTAACAACAAAAACCACTGATGATTAATTCGTAACGTCAAATGTGTGTTTCAGCATTTAAGCTCGACACCGGTGATCGCAAGCGGAACTCTTTCAGTTCATGCAAGCGCAAAAAGTTAAGGGCAATAACATGAAGAGCCCTAGAGGCTCAGAGGTCTAACCGATAGCAGCAATGCTGTCGTCGGTGAACCCTCAACTTATTCTAGCGTATTAGGGTAGTCCGGATCCTGAAAGTGGAGGCATTTCGTTTTAAGCTGAATGTAGTCGACAGCACCGACTCATGCGGCAGATCATTCAGCTCGTAGAGACCGGCGAATTCCGTTATCACTCCTGAGTAGTCCATATTGTCCGGGACGGTCACCTGCGGATGAAGCTTCCCCGCTTTTTTGCTTGTTTGCCAAAGCGTATATATATATATATATATATATATATATACACATACATACATGCGCCTGCATCTTTGCTGTTGCATATAAGCAAACTGTATGCAGTTTTTTTATTCTTACTTTATTTCACGATATATATATATATATATATATATATACATATGTATATGCAGAAATGATTGGATACTTAACATCAGGTGTAGTTAATATTTTGCAATATAATTATACACTAATATGTTATGTATATACTGATTTTTAAGACTATTTTTATCATGCGAATATCAGGCACGCCATCTGCTGGTCTACAGTTGGTAACTAATACTAAATAAAGTACGTTTTGCTTTCGTGATATATATATATATATATATGTCTTGTGTGATTAATTAAGGATGAACGAAGAACAAAAAAACGGATTTTGACAAAACCGTTTGATTGTATACATATTATATATATATATATATATAGTTGTTTTTTTTATATAGATATACTCTTAATAGTTGTTTTCTCATTACTTGCTTGCTGGCACGCGGCTTGATTACGATATAGATCTGGCACCAATGATTCCGTTTACGCCTAAGCGTTCTTTCATTAGAACCGCCTACAAACACTGTTCTAGGTAATAAAAAAGGCAGCGCTTTTATTAACACTTACGTAGCATTGTTTTTTCGGTGTTCATTGTTTTACCAAAATTAAGTAATAACCAACCAGCTGGTAGAGAAGCCGTGTTCTGAATTCTGACGGCGACGCTGAGGAGTCTTCTTTGGCTCGAGTCATAACAATATCCCTTATTTGACCTTAATGACGGGCCCCGTTATGGCAAGGGCTGTTTAAGAGCGCTTTTTTAAAAGAAAAATAGCCGTTCAACAAGGCAAGCAAGCGTATTGGCCACTATATGACGACCAACAAAAAATCCCCAGGGCCACTATAAATAATGTCGCCGCACGGTCTGATTGCGCCGGATGTCCCCCATTTTCTATGTATCTATGTGTTTTCGTGCACCCTAAGAAGGAGGAGGAAAAACAAAGAATGGGCAGCTGACATGGGGCGACTTGTAGCCAAGGATCAGACAAGACTCTTCGAATTCAAAGAACCTTAACCTATATGTGTCGATAGATGTTCTGAGGGCTCGAAACAGGGGACATAATGCAAATAAAAATATAGTATGACTCCCTTGTTATCTCTGTTTAGTCTAGTTGCATCAAACTGCAACAACCAAGCCCATCAGTTTCTCAAAAAGAAACGCTTGGGTTGGACGTACGACAAGGTAACGACTAATGAAATTCCAACGACGCTTAACAGTATTTAGTAAAACTTGTAGCAACAATAGAAAGTCTGTGTATATATATACATATATATATATATATATATATATATTCAGAAAAAATGTTTTTAAAAAAACGGCCGCAGGGCTTCCGGAGATCCGTAGAAAACTATTTTTATTCCCATAACTGTATGCCTATAACGATAAATATAGAGCACAAAGTGTGCAAAAAAAAATACAGACATAAATATCTAACGTGAAAACTAGTCCAGACTAAAGGTATAATCAATACATGAACATAGCAACACCGGTAAACGCATGTTTTTGTAATTTTATCCTGCCTATATATGTATATATATATAATATATAATTACAAAAGCATGCATTACCGGTTTTTGCAAATCTTCATGTACTAGTATTAGAAAAAAAAATATATATATATATATGATGGGACAAAGTACATCGGCAAGGAGATTGTCCTCGATGTATATTTGAATACGGAACAGTCATGTGTATACTAACACAAGTATCCATCATCAACAATGTACCTAACAAAGGTGATAATAAACGTTCATGATATGTATCTATATATTATATATATATATATAAATATATATATATATGAGAGCGAGAGAGAGAGAGCAAGAGAGAGAAAAGGCAAGAGAGAGCCTGCTTGAATCTGGTTGCGAAAGCAATATGCGACTCTATCCATTTCTGTTCGAGCATTCGTGCATTCGTCTGGGTAGCTGCGTAGCCGACATAGTTTAAGAACGACGCGCTGTGATGTCAAGGTCAATATGAATCTCAGCTCCAATGAATCTACTTCGATAAGCCTTTCCGGCGGAAAGGTAAGACTTTCGCGCCAACATTTAAACGCGCCAATTGTGGTAGCGTGACAAGATCTGAAAAATGCTGCAGTGGACGTTTTTGGAAAAATATTAGGTACGGTTATACATCTGTTCGTGAATACTTTGTAAGTAAACAACTTTCTGGTAATTAGGCGTTATACATTTTTTTTCGATTCGGGCATGAACGATGGGTTTGAGAGTCACTAAAAAACGACTACTTCGTCAATTGCTAACTTCTGCCAACCTTTTCGAGTGAATCTATGCTGGAAGATGGATCCACCAGAAAATTGCGTTAAGAGGCAAAGCATGCAACACATAAATATCTCAGGCGACCGAACGCTGGAATACGATGACTACAGACATTACGTTTTGGATAAAAAAAACGGAACTATGATCATCTAAAACAATCTGAATCTCGTCCGCAGCGCACGGTCCTCTTAACAAAATTCGAAGGGTTTGGCTAAAATAATGACAAACTTACTAAGAGTGAACGAAGAAAAGAATCCCGAAACGGAGAGTGATACAATTATCATTAAAATCTTTAGTTTACTTGCAGGGCGCGAGCGGGATGATAGACAGGGAAAGAGCTGCGTGAAAGAGGAAGCCGGGTTTAGTTTGTATGTGAGCCCCACACTAGTCACGCAATTCCTGGTAATTCCTGTTCTTCTCTAGTTGACCCACCTAACCTAACGTTAGAAAAAACTACTAACGTACGCTGCCGAAAGCATGACGCAATCGAGGTGAACTTCTACTGGTATTAGTGCAAAATGTGGGTTAAAGTCCTACAGACCGTCATGGTGAAGGGAAAAGGGCGATGAGACAGGGAATCGAGGCGTTTACTGAGTAGTTTAAAAGCAAACAAGTTTTAAAAACTATCAGTAGATAGCAACTGCTGCGGGGAGAAGTCTCACCATTTCTAAGACGCACGTTTTTTTTATTATTTATTTTATGGGATTACAAGGAGCTGCTCTCGTAGAAGCCCACGTTTAAAATACATATTTTCAAGCAAAGTCGAAGAAATTTTACAAAAGGTAGTGACATTAAAGGAGCCAAACTAGGTAATAACAAATTGGCACCTGAAGCAAATACGTTAGTGTGGAAAGTCCTGCATAGTCAAACTGCGGAAAAATATCTCCTCTGACCCTCTCAAGAACTTATCAAAGTTGCAGTACCGGGGGTCACACACACACCGGGGATCCGACCATGGCGAATTGGATTTTTGGGGGCGACAGTCCAGCATATCCAATGGATCAGGGCTAGTCTTACAGCTCCAAAGCCGAAACGGTTCGCTCGTCATGATGAATACTAGACACCTCTCGCTCGTGACTGTTCCGCGTACGAAAGATGCATTAATGTGAAAAAGCGTTCCGTGAAAAACCATTAACCATGTAGACGCGCTCAGACATAATAAGGTCCCACCTTATCTACTCGGCTGAAGTCAGATTATCTGGACTCCCTGCAGTGCGGTGCGAGGACAAATACCTCGCTATGACCTTAAGGTCCAACGGCCGCTGCTCTGCAACCTGGCATACGATAGATTGCTCAAACTTAAAGACGGAAACTCGTTGCAAAGGCGCAACTTGAAAGAATGCCGATCGCATGCCGAATGGGACGGGATCCCAAATGGGCGTCTCTCAGGGATATCCCTGTCAATCAAAAATAGAACGAGCGTCCCGGAAGAGACTGAAGTATTACGCAGTGCAATTTCTGATAGGACGCGGCAATTTCCAGATGCTTCA